>MU399494.1:1333427-1590927 GCA_022578845.1 Hypoxylon cercidicola | reverse complement strand
TCACTTGCCAACATATCGCAGTCCCCCAGAACAGTGACAATTTGCTTAAGGATATGATTCGACGCGTATATCACACATCAGTTCCATTGGAACTCAGCTAGATATATCTATGGTCCTACTTTGCTGCTGCCGAGTCCTCAAACGTCATCTCAATCCTCCAAGACGAACACACTTGTCGACCCAGGTCTCCTTAGGCTTTTTCGGTTGCGACCAGCCCCACGTCTTCCAGGTACTCTCCGTCGTGGTGGTGACCTCGGTCTGCCCAGCCACGGACGGGGCCGCCGGCGGAGGCATCCTCGCGTTCGCGGGAACCGCTAGTCCATCTGCTCTCGCGCCCTTGTAGAACCCCGACATAAGCTGGTTGACGTAAAGAGAATTCGACGATGCTCGCGGATCGGGCGCGTTCGACTGTCTCACAGGCACCGGTTGGCTCACTTGCGGCGCATACATAGACGCGCCGAGCTGCCGCTTCTCGTCGACGAAACCGCCATACTGCGAAGCATTGCCGTCTTCAGCAGCATACGCGGCCGCCATGAGGTCGTCCATAATGCCCGACTGCGTCCTGCCCGGTGGCCCATAGTCTACCGTTCCCTGGGGCTCTTCCATCCTCCTGAAGCGGGAGGGCGTGAATCTTGAGAAGAGACCCCCGCTGGCTCGGTTTCGACGTCGTCCGAACTTCCAGATGATGAAAATCAGGGCTGCTACGATCACCACGCCACCTGATACATCGAATTGTGTTAGATCTCAAGAATACCGGGGGAGAACTCGCTTCGCACTGGCGTCTTACCGATTGTTCCGAATGCTATGGCACCCCCTTTGCTCATACCAGGCATAGTATTTCCACCATCGCTCACTTGTGCTTGTGGAGTGTCTGAGATATCGTCTTGTGCAGCACCTGCAGTGACAGAATCGGTCTGAGTAGCGGACGAGTTGATATCCGTTGATATAGATTGTGTAGAACTAGGCGAGATAGACGAGGACGATGTGTCTGACGTGCCATCAGGAAAGTTAGGCGACGTTGGCGAGGGTGAGTCCGGTTCCCCTTCGTCTTCTGAGTCGGATAGATCGGAGTCCTCGGCCGGATCCTGGACGTCGCGAACCGATATCCGGAGATCATTTGCGCGAGCGCGCCTCTGATAAATCGAGCTTCTTCATCAAGGTAGTTAGATACTAGATACACATAATTCGATTTGCATTCCATGGAATACCTACCTCATTATGAGTACGTAACACAACACTATTAGAGCCTTGACGACCTAGGCTCTCGGAAACTGATGAACTACACAAAGGGGAAGAGCGCAAGTCGACCACAATGAAAAGAAATGTCATAAAATATCAGGTCCAGCCGTAGACGATGTGAATAGTGAGGGCTCAGCCCGATAACTCGAAGTGAAGTGAAGTGACCTGAAAAACCACACGTGCTCAGTTGCCCAGAAGGAGAAGCAGGTGCAGATTCGGAAGAGGTTGTCTGCAGACATCGTCGTACTTTAAACGGCACGCAGTCCCATACCTCATTTCGATTGTTGACGCCGAGAAACACTTGAAACTGGTGATGAGCAAGCACTAACAATGAGATGTTTCAACCCTCAACCACCGACGTTGATCACCTTGGCGCCAAGGTCGCCAACATCGTCATCCAGTTCAAGACCAAGAACAATACCGTTTCAGCATCTTAAATTTAGCATCTGAGAAAAGTGCACGGATAGCGCATTATTTCTATCTGGCTATTTTTAGCATTTAACATCTATGATATCTATCATACCTAACTGTTATGAACATACCCGGTTGCAGTAGGTGACGAGCAGGGGTGTCAATCTCCGATGGACCTGATCTCATCCAACCTTTGCGGCCAACCAATTTCTAATGTGCGCCGTGAAACAAAATCACCCATTGCCAATATGTAATTCATGCCCTCTTATGGACACTAAGTCTCATTACCTCGAACTAGAGGCTGGCCCACGTGAGTAAGGAATGATCTAACTCTTGCTTAAGAGTTATAGGTGCTCTGGCGCATCTCCACACCAGCATGCCTGATACGCACACTATTACGGTTACTTACTTTCCGACACCCTGATATACATGACCTATGGTCACCAAAACCTGGGAAGAATCTCACGTCCGCTACGTACTTCAGTCTTAACTTGACATAGTTAGTACCTATCACGGGCATAGCGGCAACGACGGGATAGGACTTACATGCGTTATGAGAGCCATGCGCAGATTTGATACTGGCGCGCCACATCCTCAAGCACCAACTGCCGACCATAGCATCCATCGTCTGCCGCGTCACAGGCGCCATGACCACAAGCCGAGCGAGCTCCCCGTCCTCGGCCTCGTCCTCGACGGCGAGCCGCGTCCCCTCGGGGCTCATCCACTCGTAACGGCCCTGCTTGCGGACGACCTCGAAGACGAGCTCGGCCTCCCTGAGCGACTCGCGGCGGGCCTTGTAGCCCTTGGGGAACGCGTCGGGCCGCCTCCTCTCGGGCTTGATCCGGACGACCCTCAGCGGGCCGGGCCGCGGGAACGACGCGCTCTTGAGCGCGAGGTTGCCCAGCGCGCCCCGCGACGCCGCGTCCAGGCAGTACGGGAACGCCGTCGACAGCACGGACGGCAGGTGCTTGAGCTCGAAGATGTGGCGGCCGCGCTGCGTCGTGCGCGGCGCGCCGTCGGCGCCCACGCGCACGCTGTGGACCAGCCGCTCGAGCGACACCTGCGCCAGCTGGGCCTCGCTCGTCGACGCGTGCCGCACGTCCCGCGAGAGCTGGTACAGGGGCGGGCCGTCGACGGCGTGCGCGCGGACGTAGTGGCCGACGTGGATGAGGATCACGGGCTGGATGATGTCCTCGGCGTCGTTCCGTCGTCCGGTGACGTAGGGCGGCGGGTGGTCGGCGCCGGGCGGCGGCGATGAGGTTGTCATCTTGGCATAATTACCTAATGTATATGCGAAAAGAAGCGTAAAAGTAGCTCCCGTCTCGGCTCAGCTCAGTTCAGCTCAGTGGCGCGAGGCGAGTGCTGCTTCATCCGAACCGAAACGCCGGGATTGTTTGTGTATCTTGCGTTCCTTCGGCTTCGGGATGGGAGTGGCGAAGTTTGTTTGCACTACCGTTGCGGCAAGATATCACGCGGTCACACACAATTCGAGGCTCAGAGGAGGAGGGGGTAGGGGGGGCGCATCTTGGTGTTGTGACGCTGCGGAGTTAGGCAAATGACGGAAAGCTCGGATTGCTCACAATGGCCAAGTGGTGATGATGACATCATTTTCGCGCTTGTGGTACCGTCTTACTTGCATTGAAATCTCATTTCTAGGTAAATCTCATAGGGCTCGTTTTTAGTAAATGTCGCAGACAGTATTAACTTGGAAGAGTTTCCACTGGCTGGCTTAAATGGCGGAGTGATAAAAGGTATCCTAGGTACCTCCTAACTGTACCATCAGTTTCAACGACTCATAGTGAAAGCCGCGGCAAATGCTGTCATTTGATATAACTTGGTAGGTGTGTAAGTATTGTACCTATTCTAACTGTTATAGCTTCACTGAATTCTCAGTTCTATTAAGCTTAATGAATATTATCTCTTAAACCGTCAGTAAGCACCACATGATAAGCAGCTCGAAATATTTTAACCTAGCGGGTTGACTTAAAAACAGGGCCATCTGCATCATCTGTCGCAATGGAGATAATCTTAGCAAAACGCAAAACGCAAAACGCATCGTTATCTTTCTCAATCCACCACGTATTCCCATCCATCCATACATCCATCCAGAGATGTAATTGGCCCACGTTGACTCAACCGGGGATATCTCATCAATCCGTTCCGGTCCCGGGTTTAACAGAAAGAACAGGTTCCGTTCCTATCAGCGCTATTGGCCTTCTCATCGGCTTCCTGGTGGCCCGGTCTCTATTGTGCTATTATGCAGAGGCTCGCATCTGCGTTCTCCGATTTGCATTGAGTAGCAACGCCAATACTAAACCACCGGCTAAAGAAAACATTGGATAAGAGTGACACGTAACCCATCAGGAAAGTGCATGAGCATGAGTTACGTTACGATCTCGACGACAGAGGGAATATAACGGGCTGACGGGCTCTTCTAAGCTCCCGACGGAGGGTTTTTATAGCGATGCCTCAGGTGGAGCCGTGAAATCTTCCGCGGAGGGTCGGAGATATAATTCGGACGGTCGGCCCTCGTTTGTGAATTGCTTTGGCTTGCGTTTTCAACTGCCAACGGTTCAGATATCAATTTTCTCACAACGAAATGGGCACAACTTCCAACGAGCCGGTTCATCGGTATCCAATGACGCTTAAAGAAGATATGCCATCTACCCCTTCTGCAAGACAACGTCCCCTGCCTCCCCCCAATAGAAGAAGAGACAAGGCACAGCTGAGTTGCAACTTGTTGGTTCCCTGTCTGTTACACTGTATTTTACCTCACAGTGCCTAACGTCTCTGTAGATGTCGGCGTCGCAAAGTGAAATGTGATCGGCAACAGCCTTGCAAGACATGTTCCCTCCGTGGATTGGCAATATCGTGCACTTACCCTTCGGATGCGACCTCGTCACGTCCCTCCGATCGGGACTCTAGTACCGTCCAGAATCGTATCCGCGAGTTAGAGGGTTTGGTACATGTACTCATGCAGCGTGCCGCCTCTAAGCCATCGTCGAATATAACCTCCGCGTCGCATGCAAGCCAAGCGCCAACTGAGACTCTTTCGCACTCTGCCGAGGCTTCGCCCGATCCAGCCGTACCGGGAACGAGCGGGCCCGGAGAACGGTCTAGTAGCGGCATGCTCACACTAACGAACAACAGCTCGAACGCGGTCAACTACGTCGACGGCGCGCATTGGTCTGCTCTTCTAGACAGCATCTCGGAGCTGAAAGATTGCTTTCCAGAAACGACGGACCCAGGGTCGCAGTTTCGCGCTTCGCCACCCGTCGTACCCGATTATGGACCTAGTCCGCAGCTTCTGTACGGTCGCTTCGCTCAGGCTACCAAAGCGGAAATCTTGAGCGCGATTCCTGCGCGACCCATCGTCGACCGAATGGTCTCCAAATTTTTCAACACGATGGACTTGGCTCCATGTTCGTCACGTTTTATCTCTGTAACTTGAGTGATCGGGAACTAATGTCGCTACCTAATAGCAATTATACACAGGGGCCAATTCATTCGACAGGTTAGTCTACCTACCTAGGTAGGTTCTCATATATCTGGCCGTTCACATGCTGACATATGTTTCTAGTACGGACAATTCTGGGAAGATCCTTTTGCGGCTCCAATTATGTGGGTTGGCCTTTTGTTCTCTATGATGTGCGTCGCGACGCTGTTCTCCATGCCACATGCCGCGCAAGATTGGGTCTCTGTAACCCTCGACACGGAGAGCGCCATCATCGTGAGGGTGTACCGCGAGAAGATTATCCAATGCCTGACGTTGGGAAAGTACACCAGGGGCGGGCCCTTCGTTATAGAGACTCTCGTTTGCTATATCGGTATCGAGCACCTGCTCATAGAGGATCCCGAGTTCGGCACCCACATTCTTCTGGGTATAATCTTCCACATCGCCATGAGGATGGGCTATCACAGAGACCCCAAGAACTTCCCTGTCATATCAGTCTTCGATGGCGAGATGCGAAGGCGAGCCTGGGCCGCCATTTACCAAGCTAACCTCATTTTTGCCTCCCAGATGGGCTTACCGAGCATGCTCAAAGAACATCAGATAGACACGGAAGAACCGCGCAACCTGGCCGACGCTGATTTGACTGAGGATTTAACGGAACTACCACCGTCGCGACCAGAGCACGAGCTGACGCCAGTTACGTATATCATCATCCGAAGCCGCATCGCCAATCTCTGGGAGAAGGTCCGTGACATAGCGACAGATACTCGACTGCATAAATACGAAGAAATTTTAGCGATGGACCGAGTATTAGAAGCGCATAAGAACAAAATCCCGCCGGGCCTGAGAATGCAGCCCATCGCAGAGTCAATTGCAGATCCTCCACATTTGATCATGCAGAGGGTCTGGCTGGAGATCTGTTTCCTCAGACTACAGATTGTGCTGCATAAGAACTACTTCATAGCACCGAACCACCTCGACAAGTACAGGTACTCGCGAAGCGTCTCGTTGAATTCGGCCATGAAGATCATCGGGCACCAACACATGATCTACGAGCTCGTTGTGCCGGATGGATTGTTGTACGACGCTCGTTGGAAACTTTCGTCTGTCCTCAACAACGAGTTTCTTCTGGCAACGACCACCCTATGCGCTTACATAAAGCAGCTCAGCTTCAACCCTCGAAGCGTCGTAGAGGGAGTAAGCGTGCAGGAGATAAGCCAGCTGCTGGAAAAGTCCTTGGGTTGCTGGGAGCGGTTCAGTGCCACGTCGAGCCACGCGCGAAGAGCGATGGAAGTTATACGTCTAGTCCTCAAAGCCGCGAATACACCGACTGCAAGTCCTACTACTGCAGAGGATGGGTTCAGTCCGATGTTTGCTTTTCAAGGTATTGTCGTCGTCGTCGTCCTCCCCTACCCCCTTGAACAATGAGAGTACTTGCTACTTCATGTATTTTAACAATGAATTCCGCTGACTTGACATAGATCCCCTTCTTTTAAATCTCAATTTTCCCTGTTCGCTGGAGAGTTTCTACAACGGGGACAGCTCAACGTCTGCGAGCGAGCCTTCGCTCGACTCGGCTTCGTTCTCTAAGCAGCAGCCCCTCGACGAGGAATGGATCAACATGTTCGAACGAGTGTCTACTCGCCAACCCGACTGACTAGCCGTTCCCTGGCAGAGTTTCAAATTTTGACAGGTCTTTGGAACCAAGGAACGTCAAAGGAGACACTATAGTATACTACCCCCAAGCTAGGCGCCGACTGCCCAATATCAGGCTAGTGTTGAAGCTAGCATGTTATAGCATGTAAGAATGAGCTTTCTCAAAGGGGTCGAAGCCCCTTGACAATTCTGGTATCCAAATCTAGGTAATCTCTGCCCCCTTTCCTTGAATAATGGTAGTTTCTTTGTACTACCTACCCCCAATTATGATGTCTAGTTTCTGTCTCATACAACACCACTAACGCTGACAAAGGGCCAAAAACAACAGTCTATGTTGATAAAACGGGTGAGCCAACCGATAACCTTGCTTTGTATGGATGCGGTCTCGTTGTTCTCGCAACATGGCTTTGGTTGTATGGCATACAAGATGAACTCGGAACTCGGCAATGAAAGCAGAATTGAAGGGGCACTTTACAACTGCCTGTATTAATATGTCAGTACCCGCCAGCGCCCCCAAAACAATAGAACAGCTCCAGAATACCCTCAGGCTGAAAGCCAAGGCCGATGCGGAAGCGCTCGTCAAAGCCGACCACGTTACGGAAGCGTTTCGGATGTACTCGAACAGATGTCTCTCTGCGAACTCAATGAAGCTGCTGCTACCGGATTGGAAGGATGTCGACGAGTACCTAATGGACAAGCGGACATCGCGGCAGGTTCGATATATGGGCAAGACGCTAGAGGGGGCCGTCACCAAAGAGTGCTTCGACAAGCCGTATGGACTAGTCCCGCACGCATCGCTCTTCGCCCTGCGGATCATGACGTTCCTCAAGAGCGACAAAGGCGAAAAGTACGACATTATCTTGGAGGACCGCCGGATAAAGCATAACTCAGATTTGTCGTTTGATCGCTGCAAGAGAATCATGGCTCTGTTGGGGTTCTTGGTTCACCAGGGCCGAGAGAGGATGAGGAGGCTAAACGCGAAGCGGGATCGAGAGATGAGGGCGGCCGGCTATATATGAGCTCTGAAGCATAGTATTAGGTCTGCCGTATAATGAATGATAAATGAAGCTGAAAATAGGCATCGATTGAATTTGTATATAATGATCATATTCTACAAGGTAGTAACAGCGCAAATAAGCGAAAATCATGATGCTCTCTAGTATCAACTGCTCTCACTTTATATCTCTACCTAGCGGCCTTCGTGAGTATGGGTATAATAAACACAGGTACAATGTCCAGACGTTCCAAATACGCCAGAGTAGCAAGCGTCTCTTACGACACTAGCACGATTTCTCGCTCTCCCATCCCGTCGCCCTGTTATAACACGGTCACGCCGTGACCCTCGCGGGCGCGACCCACCAGGACCGGGGAAAGCCCATCCCCCACCTCGCGACGAGGCCCGCCAGCTCGTCCCCCGTGCCCGGCACCACGTTCACGAAGACGCGGTCCCCGCCGCCCATGCCGGGCTCCGAGTGCACGGCGCCGCGCGCCTCGCCGACGCGGAAGAAGGCGCACTGGCCCGGCCGCGCCCGCACGTGGCCCAGGGGCGCCAGCTCGCGGCAGAGGCGCTCCCGCACGGCGTCGGCGGCCGCCGCGCACCCCGCGCAGCGGATCGACGTGCAGGCGTGATCGGCGGCCAGCGCGCGCTTGGCCGCGCGCGAGGAGGTGCGCGCCGCGGCTTGGTGCGCCGCCGGCACGAACATGGTGGCGGGCCCGAGGAGCGTGGCGCACAGCTTCCAGTCCGTCTGCAGGTCCGGACTTTGTGCGCCTCCCGCCTCCATCGACTGCGGCGACGGGGCCGGGTCGCGGGCTCGGCTGAAGAACAGGTCGTCCGTGTGCCAGCGCGGCCGGTCGAACTCCGCCGTCGCTTTCGTGGCCCGGACCGTGAGCCAGTAGTGGCCGAGGCCGTGCCGCGCGATGAAGTCGTTGGCGAAGGTCAGGAACGGGAGGAGCAGGGGGAGCAGGGGGCTGGAGAGGACGGCGCCGGCCCAGTCGTCGAGGCTGGACGGGATGGCCGCTGCGTCGGGGAGGACCGGGCCGCAGTAGCTCCAGAAGGAGTCCTTCTTGACGGATAGGTCATGGCTGGACTCGGCAGCGGACCCCGAGGGGCTGTACTCGAGAAACTCGAAGCTTTTTGACGTCGCGGACTTGTCCTTCATGATGTAATGTGTGTATGCGTGCGTAGATGGAACCCCCCCCGCAGGTGTATGTATTATATACTTGGGAGTTTCAGGCCGCTAATGGCGCCGGTAGTCCTAATTCAGAATAGCCGGGAGGTCTGGATGTAGTGCATGGGAAGTATGTAGTGTCAGGTAAGGGAACATAAGCGGCACGCCGACGCCGGACTTCCTTTGGCATATATAGGAGTTTGGGCTGCGACCGGGTGCCTGGCAATTGCCTTAGAGCCCTTTCCCGTATAGCTTTATACACTTTCCCGCGAACCGTTGGACATTTTGATGGGAGGCGAAGGCGTACCTAGGAGGGAGGTATAAGCTGCCTCCGGGCGTCGAGAGCCTTGCGGACTTGCGCGGGAGGTCTTATGATGTTCCGGGGTGGCTCAGCGCGGGTGTTGGGTTTCGTGCAACCTAGGCAGCAGGCGGACTAGACTACCTCCTACCTCCTAGGCGTTAGCCAGTGTGGGGACGGCGCAGTTTCGAAGTCCCACGAAATGGCATGAGATAGCCACCACATTTTACTACGGTTTCCCAGAGGGGTGCGGACGGGCTGATTTAGGGTCGCCCATGAAACTTGCGAACCAACTTATACCTAGAAAGGACAATGTTGCGAGACTACCCGGGAGGTAGCCATGAGGCTATCTCGTTCAATGCGAGGCTGCAACTCCTACTGACAAGTCCAAGGGGCGTGAGTCGATTGTTGCTTAATATTCATGAGGCATACAAGGATCGAGATACATTGGGTAGGTAGGTATAAATAGGTTCACTAAACGCCTTTGTAGCTTGGCGTCTGCGCGACAAACGATTTCTCGAAAGCATCTCGAAATTATAATTATTGAGCTACTGCATACATGCTGCTGGTAAAACGTAGCATATATCCATTATGCCCCTTCAGAGCGAGTCTCGTGAGCTTCCGTCATCTGCCCGTAACGATCAGTCCGGCTCTTGTCCATCCACCGAATTGATTGTAGGTGTGTGAACGGGTCGGGCGTAGCTGTTGGTTGATCTCGGTCTTCGTCTCTTCGGCGCGGTTTTGAATAGCATTCCAATCCATAGGTATTAAGAACAACGTGGTTCATGAGCCGAGTTGGGGAGGCCGCGATGTAATAGATTGATGCCTCTCCTGCTCTTTCATCCCCAGTACTAGAAACTCTCAGAATAGTGTGTCTGTGTTGATTCTGACGGTGCGTCGTTGTCGCCGATAGATTGAACGTACGCGGATTCGCGTGAGTCCGCCCTTGTATGTTCTGGATTGGAATTGGGTGGTTGAAAGCGAGTTCTTTGCCTTTTCTTCGCATGCGTCCAGATCCCGCGAACTCGGGCAATAAACCGGCCCACCATGGAGAGTCTTCTACTCCCTTCCGTAGGTGTCTTGGTGCCACTTTTATCAGTGTACCATTCGTCCATGAGTTCCTCCTTCTTCCGAGCCAAGCTCTTGCGATGTACTTCGAAGGAGTCACGAAGTGTCTCGATGTTTAGGGGCGGCTCGGACTGCCCTGCAACCCTAGTAACCATGTTTCGATAGCGGGAATCCGACGACTCCGTCTTGCTGAAGAGTGAATAATTTCTCGACATCGTGATGGTGTGGTAGCTAGAAACGGCCTGAGAAGAAGGTAGGTAGAGAATAGATGGTTGTATGGGTTCTACCCAAGGGCTAACTGCCGTGAGGCGGACGTCCTTTTTACATGACGGCAGCTTGGAAACGGTGGCTAAGATTTGTAGCAGCTTGAACCTAACTCGACAGTGACTAAGTATATACCTACGTTGGTTGTTTCGACGAATTCCTTAAGGGTATAAAGGCGGTTGCTAGCCCTCAAGCGTTGTCTCGAATGATTATATTTTTCTTCAATAGCCAGAACACAAATATTACCTCATGACTAGATCCTGCTACACGGCAGAGGGTCCTCTAGTTCTGGCGTCCGCTGCCAACGGCCTGCTTTGCCCAATCTTGGCCCTTTTCATGTTGAGGGAGGGGAGTGTAAAGTTTATATTCGTGGATCTCTGTCTCTTGAGCCTGAGTGCGTGCAGCTCTCTGAGAGTACGGGCGGCTTAGGCTAGACCTACGCCTCGCGCAGCACCTAAGAAGAATTAAGCGCTTATTAGCGTGTTCCGAGTGTCGAAACATCTCAGGGGTCGAGTTTGGTACGGCAGCGTTTTTATAAATGTCTAGCAAAAACCTTCTGTGAGGCCGAGCAGATGAGGAGTCCGACCTGGCTGTTTCTCTCGTGTTCGCGGCTTTTCTTGGACGTAGCACGAATGCAGAGAGCCGCGTTTCACACTCTTTCGCCATTTCTTCTTCAGGTAGGTCTCAGGAGGCATTTCATTGCTGTAACTAACGCACTTGGTGAGGTAGGTTCCTTTAGGGCATGTGAATGTGTACGTACCTGTGATACCTGGTAACATCGTTCTACATATATCCTCTCGGTAGACAAGTATTAGAAAGGAAGCCGACCAATCTGCCAGTGCAGCGAAACTGCAGTGTTTCCCGACTGGCTCGCTTGCAAAGCAGTATACTCGGCTCATATACCAAGCTAGCCTTCCGATTCAACAATACCTAGCTAGTGATCGCATCTGTCAATGGTGCTGCAACTACCGTTCGATCAGCATTGATTTTCAGCATTGATTTTCCGCATTGGCTACACTGAACCAGGTCGGTGGCGGAATGGTTGGTAATCGGGACCGAGGGCGCCACGTGGAGTTTCAAGGGGTAATGGAGACGAAGGGGACGAAGACACCTGCTGTGATAAGATACCGACCATGCTTACTGGGGAATGAATGCATTTCCCATGGCAGTGCAACATTTGTTACCTTAGGTAATGATGACACTGTATAATGCTATCATATCATTCGTAATTCACATTATATCGGATATTATGCCGAGGATTGCCAAAGGATGAAGTGCTGGGCTGACTTCGCTAAGGTGGCAGCGCGGCTCCTGGACAATTATCTAAAATGGTAGGGAGCAATTGAGCGCTTGTTCCAGGAAGCGATAGCGATTCCGGCGATGGCGGGCCACTACAGTGATCTTTTTAAGGGTGGGCAGAATTGAACCTTTGGAGGTGGGGGAGGTGGGGGAGGTTCAGAGACCGCTACATTGCTCTTGTCCGTTAAGCCTGTTACTGTTACCTAAGACCATAGGTAGGGAGTACTGTAAGCATATGCTATGTAAGGAAACAAGACGACAGATCTCTCCAATCCACCAAGTCGCCGAACCTCGTGAGGGGTGCAAAACCACGCCATACTCTGACGAAAGAGGCAATCATCGTAGCTAAAAGGTCGGCGAGTTGGCCAAAATCCCGATTCGACCTGACGTCACGGACAAAAATGGAAACATTCCACGACGGCGTCACATTTCTCTACTGCCGAGGGCGAGGCTACAGTAGCAGTCGAGGCAGTGTAACTAATCGTAGCCTTACATACTAAGGTACGCATACATCTGCCGGAGTAAACTCGACGAGAAGAACCTTCTGGGCTGC
This sequence comes from Hypoxylon cercidicola, assembly GCA_022578845.1. Taxonomy (NCBI): domain Eukaryota; kingdom Fungi; phylum Ascomycota; class Sordariomycetes; order Xylariales; family Hypoxylaceae; genus Hypoxylon; species Hypoxylon cercidicola. The sequence goes on along the minus strand of MU399494.1, from coordinate 1,578,517 downwards.
CCTCATTTATATGAATAGAGGCTACGGATTCGCGATTGAAAGAAGTACAGCAGACAGATACTTGAAACATCCAGAAGGTTACGTTCTTCCTGCCCTAGAGAAACCGAATTCTGGCTGTCTGGCTTATGAACTTGCATACAATTAGAAACGATATTGCATACTACGTATGAGGAAAAACGAGGTGCCGATCGGACCAGGAAGGGAAATTTAGCCCTTTGAACCAAACTTCTCTGCTTCTTAGCTGCTTAGCTACTATCTCCAACCTAATCTACTGGGACCGGTGGATACGGCTGGAGTTAGCCTTGCTAAATCCAGGTCTTTTCGCTAGCCCGGCATCCTGAGAACGATGGGGGCTAGATTGAGACGTGTAGCCTTAAACGTCACGATCCATTGGCCGAGTATCTGAACTAACACAATCCTGCGGCCATAGGGGCGGTTAGGCTATCTAATGCGACATATCATGTTGAAGCTCGTAGAACTCGTCTTGCTCACTGAAAACATCGATAACAAAGGAGACAGAGCAGAGGATAGAGGAATCTACTCCTGCATGACGGGATCCGGAAGCGAAATATTCGCGAGGTCTGGGTCCGCCATTTGAGACGCCCTGCCAACCCTGCAGCCTTGAAAAATGAACTGGGATAGGAGGAGCTGAGAGGATAGAACCCCAAAGGATTCGATATCCCCTGCACAAGGTCGCACTAGGGAACAGAGCTTGTCACCATCCGAGCCCACTCTGCCACGGTAGGTATGCCTGCCAAGAGGAAATGGGACGAGACGGCAATCGGATTGCTGTGATGCAGTAGGCGCTCGAAGGATTCTTCATAAAAGTACGCCCAAGTTCAACCCCCTGGGCGCGCACGAGGGATCGCTGAGATGAACAGATTCTATTCCGTCTTCGCCACGACGTTAGTTGCGTCGTGTTCTAATTTTCTTGCAAGTGCTTCTTCCTAAGCCGAAATACCATGCTCTGCCTGAAGACAACAGAGAGGTAACTAATAATCACTTGAGCCGATAATTATTGTCATTCGTTCTCTACGGCATTGGCTGTTTCGAAAAGAACGTTGCCATGTCATACTCACAGGAACGTCCGCCATATAGCACGCTCGAAGTTTCCGAGCAAGATCCCGAAGCTTTTCAAAAGGAGGTGGTGCAATATCCAGATCATAGTATCCCACAAGCGGTACCCCTCGAGCAGGCCGCCGCCGGAGTCACGCATTCGTATTACAGTCCCGAGTCGGCGAAAGAAGTCGTAAACCCGCCGCAAAGTCTGTACCCAGGTGGTGCTGCATACCAGAACGCGGCAGCATATCACAACGGCGCAGGCTATCACAATGGCGTCGCGTATTCAGATGGGTCGTTGTATCCGAATAGCGCATATCCCCCGAGCTCTACGAGCCCGATAGATTCCAACGCGTATGGACCTAGCCCACTGACCGGCACCGAAAATGGCAGCCAGTATCCACACACAGACGAAAAGGCTGCTCCGGCCGCGACGATATGGGGTCTTCGAAGAAAGACGTTTTTTATAATATTAGCTGTTGCGATCGTCGCGGTTATTGCACTGGCAGGGGGGTTGGCGGGCGGATTGGCAAGTAACAACAAGAACAAATCAGAGTCGGCAGACACGGATTCGTCAGGGTCATCGAGCAATGGGAATCCAAAAGACCCGGCACCGACGAATGCGACAACCGAGAAGCTCATCCTCGACAACTCGAAAATAACAGCGTCAAATTGGACGGATAGTAATGGGGTGGTTCACCGGACAGTCTTCTTCCAGGACGCGTACAATGCCATCATCGCTAGGCGGTGGGACTCCAATGGCAAATCGTGGAAGACGAACAACTTGACGCAACTGATGGCCGCCACCACGACGCCTCTCCACCCTCAGGCCGGAACGCCTCTTTCTTCCGCGTCAAAAGACCACAGTCCATACGAGACGCATGTCTGGTTCACGGACCCGGGCAACATCATAAGATCGATGGCCTCCTTCGATGCCCTCAACCGGCCCGACAGCTGGGACAACGATACTCTCGACGGAGCGGTTTTGGAAACATGGCCCGGCGGCCAATTAGCAGCGATGTGGCAAAGGACCTGGGGCGCCGACGGTGACGGCACTTGGGTTGTAGCCTACCAGAGGCCCGAGGGTGCGATAAAGACGGCCAATTCCAGCACATGGGCTACTGCTACCGTAGCAGTCGAAAGTAAGAATGTAGCAGCCAACTCCAGCTTGGCCATCATTCCCGAATTGCGAGGGCCGTGGCTCGATCGTCTCGAGCTTGTGTCCGAGCGCGTCAGTTCAGACAGCACTGGTATCATGAGTATGACTACGTACAATGATACCTGGAACGGGGCCGACCAAAGAGGTAAGGAAGCCGATGTTGACACGTGCAAGAATAAGCTGACCCCTATTCAGTTGCCGAGCTCCAGTCTGACATACCGCTGCCGGCGCCGTCCCAGCAATTCGCAGTTACGAAATGGGACAGCTGGAACCAAGCGTTATACATCGCTCTCCTTCAAGGCGGAGAGATTCAAGGCAACCACTGGGACGGGAAGCAGATGAGCTTCATCTCTAGTTTCAAATTCAACTCGGGTCCGGAGACCAACTTCACGGCCATCGCAATGAGCCCGGATGCTATGTTTTACGCCATCTCAAACAATCAGATCCTCGAGTACGAGTTGGACACCTCAGACCCGTCCAATTTTAACTACGTGGGCGCGGTGTTCCCATGATCTCTCACGCCCGCGATGCCATCTATGTGCGCGCGCGTATACGTTGTCGAGACAACAAAAGGGTAGGAGGTTAGGTATTGGAAGGATAAAAAGGAGTTCGGAAGAGGCCTTCTCTGGGTGGCGAATTGCAGCACTGAATATCGTGCATTTCCTTTTTTGTATACCAAGTTACGACTCTCTGGTTATATCGAGTCAAGATGGGACGGTCCTTCGGTTGAACTGAATACCAAGCCAAGGTTATGGCTAATTTGCTTATCCTTCCGGCCGCACTGTAATTATATGATACGTGGAACGATTTAGATACCTTAGGAATAGAGAATCGCGGTCGACGACATGAGTATTCGGTCTTCCTCCTGTGTTCAAAGGTAGATATGCACCTTAAATTGCTGCGATAAAGCCTGCGGACCGGAAGTAATCTGAACAATCGACCAAATAAAGCAGCACCGCAGTGGTTTCGGTTCCTATGCTCGTAATCGTGACGCGCTGTAGTTGTCTACGACGTCATAGGGGACCGAGAACCGAGAAGTCTCACAGACGACCAACAAGCTCCTCCAATTCAGCTCTATGATGATGCCTTGAGATGAACCTACCTAAGCCAAGCTAGGGGTACTACATGTGGTGACACATTACTTTCAAGTTGACAAGTCGACTTTTTGTTGACATGTAGCAGCCGACTTGTTAAATATAAGACGAAGAATCATGTTTGGAAGACCTAGTGCTACTACGTCTCGAGTTATACTCAGATCTATCAATAGACGTCTGACCAGACTGACAAGTCAAACAAACAAGCCGCCCATTCCAAGAGCAGTTATCTACTTCTCACAGCAACGACCTAGAGATATCACTATCAGCCACGGTTCAACACGCAAGATGTCCGGGTTCTCGAATACAGACACCGGCGACAAGCCGTCGGGGCCGTACTATAACAAGAACATCGATACCGATGCGACCCTGAAGGAGAAGGTCGAGGCCTTGGCCAAGTTCGTCTCGTCGTGCAAGTTCGGCATGATGACAACACGCGATTCTTCGTCTGGCAAGTTAATCTCACGATGCATGGCCATCGCAGGAAAGGTGAGCAAGCGCGCATTTCACGGTCGCTTTCCTCCGCGCTAACCCACCACTCCGCAGGAGGGCGGCGACATTGACCTGTCCTTCACGACGAACACCGAGTCGCACAAGACGGACGAGCTGAAGGCGGACAAGCACACCAACATCTCGTTCTGCGACAGCTCGGGGCAGTGGGCGTCGATCGCGGGCGAAGTCAGCGTCGAAACGGGCCGCGACGTCGTCAAGAAGTACTACAGCCCGACCCTGAAAGCATGGCTCGGCGACCTGGGCGACGGTACCCACGACGGCTCCGTCAACGACCCCCGGATCGCCGTCCTGAAGGTCAAGACCGGCTCCGTGACGTATTCCATCACGGACATGACGATGCTCGGCAAAGCTGCCCAGGTCGCCAAGGGCACCGTGACCGGCGAGCCGGCGAAGGTGGAGACGCTGCGGGAGATTAGCGAGGAAGAGGTGCTGCAGTGGAGATCTACCGCTTCAAAGGGCTAGGATGGTAAAATCGGTGCTAGCACAGTAGGTTAATTTTTTTTTCATTTAGTTTGCAGTAGGCAGATTGTCAAAATCACATGCGAATATAGCAAAATCCACATATCAAGCAACCACTTCCACGATTTTCGGTTGGAGTAGCGGTCTGCGTCAAGAATCGTGATTTATATATGCGAGCGTCCTCATTAGTCCGAAGTAACTCAGCTGAGCCTCGATGGAGCGTGCGGAGGTTGTACGATAGTAGAAAATGACAGGCAAGCACAGGCAGGACTGGGTAGCAGCGAAGCTACAAGGGGTAGGGAATATAGGGTAGGTATCATCAGCCGGGCACGCCACACATCCGTTTTGCTTTCTGCCGGGTTTGGTTGCTGGATGAAGCAAGTGAATTCCGGCGCGCCGGATATAGGAAGATGTGGTAATTTATTTGGAAGAATATAGTCAGCGAGGCTAGAGGCGGCTAGTGACCAATCTGGCGCGCGTCTTGCGAGACGCGGGCTTTACCGCCCGTATAGTAACGTTGGTAATGTCGGGGTTCTACAGCTCTGGCTGCTGATGTAAAGTGTTGGTAATACTTGGCCATGTACCCATCGTCGGTAGTCTAATACCCTAATACCCCTAATACCCCTGAAGCACATCTAAGGTGTCCTTTTTGCTGACCAAACTGCTGCAAGATGCCCCTCCTTGTGCCCCTCCTTGGCCTTCCCCAGTCCCAATCTTCCAGTAACACTTCTCGATTCCCTTATCAAGCAGGCCATCATCTCAGAACTAAAAACCGGGGCGAATCTTCGTGATATTTCTGGTCTACACGGTACATAATGCATCCGCCCTCGTCCGCCGACCTACCTGATTCAGTCCTATTTTCCGATCCAGTATAAGATTCCTACAAGTTCCTCCTCTCCAGCCATCCCCCATGAGGGCCCTCTCGCTTTCCATCTCCATCCTCGTAGCCATACTCTCTGTTGTCGTCTTCCGGGAACAAGTAGCCGAGCTTGCGACAGCATCCCTCCACCGCGTCCTAGAGAACTTCAACAAGATCTACACCAGCGACAAGAGTAGCAGTAGTAGCAGTAGCATCGTAACGGACGACGCGACCGTAACAATAACATCAGCCACCGAACCTGCCTCCGAGTCGCCCTTCTACAACCCCGAAGTAAAGCTTGTCGCGACCGACATGTCCGTGCCGCGCGCGATCCGAAAGGTGTTCCTAGCCGTCGAGCAGGCCGAAGGCGCGGGCGCCCGGGTACGACGATCGATCGGAACGCCACAGCTGCGCAACTTTTCGCCATTTTTGATGCTCGACCACTTCTCCATCAAGCCGGGGGCCGGCTTCCCTGACCACCCGCACCGGGGCCAGGAGACCATAACCTATCTGCTGACGGGCGGCGTCGACCACGAAGATTTCGCAGGCAACGCTGGTACTATCGAGGCTGGCGACCTGCAGTTCATGACCGCAGGAAGGGGGATCATGCATGCGGAAATGCCCAGACAGAACCCCGACGGCAGCGCCAACGTGGGCTTGCAGTTATGGGTCGACCTGCCCAAGCACCTGAAGGCATGCGAGCCGCGGTACCGCGACCTAAAAGCGAGCGAAATCCCCGCCGCCGACCTCGACGACGGCAAGGTGCACATCAAGGTCATCTCAGGCCAGGCGGGCGGCGTCGACAGCGTCAAAGACCTAGCCTACACGCCGGTGTGGGTCCTCGACGTAACCATCAAGCCCGGCGGCAAGCTGGCGCAGCCGCTGCCGAGCGGGTGGAACGCCTTCTCGTACCAGCTGGAGGGCTCGGCCGTGTTCGGGTCGGGCAGCACGAAGACGACCGTCGCGCAGTACCACAACTGCGTGTTCGAGCCCGAGGGCGACGTGGTCGTCGTCGAGGTGCCCGAGGACGCGGGCGAGAGCGCGCGCTTCGTGCTGATCGCCGGCCAGATCCTCAACCAGAAGGTCGTGCAGTACGGCCCCTTCGTGCTGAGCACCCCCGAAGAAGTGAGTAGCAAAAGACCCGCGCTATGCGGAATGCCCGATGTGCAATGGCTAACAAATGAACTCTCCGCAGGTTCGCCAGGCCATGATCGACTACCAGTTCCACATGAACGGCTTCGAGAGGGCCAAGGACTGGCAGAGCGAGATCGGCAAGTCCATGGTCAATTAAGCTGCGCGCGAGCAGCAACCAGCTGTTCGGCGGCGATCCTGCGTCTGATTCCCTCTGCCTAGTGCTTATGTTACCTCCTACCCCCCTCTCCGCGACTTTCTTGTATATAGCAAATTTCCTCCCTTGCATCGTGTGCGCTTTTGGGATACCTGACACGAACAGCACGGTTTTTTGGCGTATTAGGGATGAACTGTCTTGTAAATATGACTCGGCGACGAAAAGAAATTTGAGTAGAGATTATTTATCATGTCCTTAGTGTTGCGATCTGAAACGGTTGCCTTGGAAGTTCCCTTTCGGCCGCTTGATTGGATATACGTCGGGAAGACTCATGACCCATTGCAGCCTGGCTAGCTCTTCCGACGGCGGCTGCAGGCCATTCCACCACGACGCCTTTCGCGGATGGAGGCCGGTCACTTGCCGCAGCCGTGGATTGCTCAGGATGGCGGCGGCTTCTAGTGGCCGACTGCCCTGTGACTGCCCGGACGTGCTCTTGTGGTTATTAATCCGTGTCTGTCCTGATTTCGTCGCCGTTGTTATGGGCCTGTGAGACTGTGCCGGCGCGCTTGGTTTGCTCCCGGAGGACGACGCCTTAGAGCTAGGAGTCCGGACCTTGGAGGGCTGCGCCGCCTTCCACTTCGCTTGCTGGATAGTAGGCATTCTTAGACTTATGCTCGACTTAGGTGTGGACAGGAGCACGGGTCGGTAGGTTACCTCTTATACAGCCTAACAGAATGAGGAAGCCAAATATCACTCATCTTTCTTATGGGCATGGCTTGAGACTCTTATGACTCTAGGACGAGGCTGCGTCCCCAAGTCTCACATGTCGTCATTCCACCATCCGCCGTCTTACTTTGCTATACATAGACCGGGTTTTTATAGACTGGGGTAACCAAAGGATCCACGAGATGCAAACCTACCGAACTAGTATCTGCAAGCGCACAGCCTCACCGAACGAGTGGGCATCCCGAAACGAAATCGTAATCGGCGCCTCTGCCTGCTTGCGCTCGTCTAGGCCTACGGCACCGCCTATTGGCTGCGGGACATGACTGGGTTACCATGGGCTTGTTATAGTCTTACCACTTACGTTCTTCTGTGTATAGGTCGATGTGAGATGGGGGCCGCGGCGCAAGCGGTAGGTAATAAAAAACTCTGACTCATCATTCGTTGCCCGCCCCGGCAGACTGGTAAGAGGTAGGGGGCTATTTTTCGTAACTCGGCCCATCCAATTCCACCGTCCAAGTAACATCTCGGCATGCTGTCATCGTCACACACGCGGCAAAAAAAAGGACTAGAAAGCAAACATTGGTCCGCTTCTCCTCCGCTTGAATCATGGGAGACGATACATGATTTCGGGGGGTGGAAAGGCGTAGAGATCCGTGAGCCGAATGGATGTATGCGCTGTATTATGGCGGGTAGTGCATCTCCGTGGTTGGCGAGAATAAGGGGGAAAGCAAGGTGGAGCCGCATACCTAGATGCTTATAATATCTACCAGTAGCGCCATAGGTTGCTCTACTTCGTTTTCGTGGAAGTGAATGGATGAGAGAGAATAGCGAGCTAATAAAGGCGGCGCCGCAAATATGCCGTGCGACACTTTGCGGCTATCAGGGCTACTATTTCTTAGTCACGTTGTTCTTCATAAATAACGAACGCAAAAGGAAAGGGGGAAATTGTATGGCATTGGTAAATTCACCTAATCCACAGCTAGGTATCCGTGTCACCATCTCGAGTGGTACATTTGGACGGCCGGATCGCTACGAACCATACAAAACCCCAAACAGAATCGAGTTCCTCATGCTTTTTTGGCGTTCACACCTGGAGATAATGTATCGAAAGCAGGCTAGCGCACACTATGCATGTCATCTCGGAACGACTGAGGTAACCCCAAAGCGCACATTCTTATCAAGACAAGTCCCGACTCAGCTGAAAGGTGAAGTATACTGATATAATTATTTAATTGATATCAATATGGTAAGACATTAAAGTACGATGAGTACCTGAGGTTTGGCAGTTGGGGCATGTCAGTTGAGTAAAGGGGCTGCCTGAACAGGCTTCCCATGAATAGGGGTAGGTGGGGAAGAAGTCAACCTACCTAATCAACTTGAATCCAAAATTAATGATAGTATCATCTTTTGAGAGATACCACAGGCTGTTAAAAGCTTAAAAAACCATGGCTCAGTCCGTGTCTAAGTCACAGCAGCCTCCGATATTGTTGTATAAGGGGAGCCCTAGAACTCTTCATCCCTTTCGTGATGAAGGGGTGAGAGCCCAGTTACTTCCGTCTTCAACAGGTTTCTACTAGCCTTTCACTATTGCGCATTATTTGGGCATGCCACGTGCGTATGGTATTTCGTATTACATCTTATAAATTTCTCCGTGTCATCCAAGCGAAGGGGCACTCACTACTCCTGAAAACGTTTGGAGCAATCGAACATGTGAGGAAAGAATCTGCCACCATTCAGGTCATCTAGCACTTAGACTTCATGCCTCCTAAATTGCTTTAACATGTAAGCATTCGCTAACTAGGTATCAATAGAGTGTATCTAGCCCTCCTGATCACCTATCAATCAGGGGTTTCCGGCCTATAGTTTCTTTCGATGGCTTTACATTGAAGGTAGCGGTTATAATCAAAAACATGTCCCTGGATGCGGGCTATGGTAGCATGAGATGGCTCCGCTACACTCATTTGAGGGTGTACTTTGTGGAAGACACCTTCTTTAGGCGTAGAAGGAAGCACATTAGAGTATTATATTCGATATATTTGGCTCATAGACATATCTACCTGGGTAATAGTTAGCTTAGGATTATTATGACTTAAGTATATAACCCTATTTCTAAGTAGACATGTTGAAGCTAGCTTATTTATAAAAAAGTTCCGGTCTTATCCTCTGTACATAGACATTAGAGAGAGTTCCAGAATATAAATATCTTTGAATAAGCCACGTGGGATACTGTATTTGGCATAATGTTATATGGGACTTGTGTAGTACGTCAATATTCGCGAATGGGCAAGTCAGTCATATATTAGGGTCTCCGGCGGATGCATTGAACCTCATGAATGCATCGTTAACTCCGTTATTAAATTGACATCCTGTCCCTCGATCTACAACCTTGGCAGGCCATTCATGTACCTGGGAGGGCTGCATGGGTCTTTGTTCCACGTGGAAGCCATGTGGCCATGGACCCGGTTGAATGGAAGGTATTTTTTCGATACCCCCTAAGCTCGGAATCAATCTTCCACCGAACGGGACCCTATTCGGCGCTCCTGCAGCGAGAGGATAATTCCAACATTTATATTGACATTTTAAGCGCACGAATATGCCGATGACCTTCATTTAGCCGCTCTTGGCAGGACCCTAATATTACTACGATGTGTAATCTCCAGTTCAACTAAGCGCGTCTATGAGACACAGAGACCTTTCTATAAGACTCGAGCTGATACCGGCAGTAAGACTGGAAGGAGGATTCCTTACACAGATCCAAGTCACCCAGCATTTAGCTTCTTCACTCTTGAATATCACCATGATTTTCAACAGGATCCTTCCCCTTACTGTGCTTCTGGGAGCAACCGCTGCTCAAAATGCCACGCTCCGGTATATGCCCTTCGGTGACTCTATCACCGAGATCATCTGCTGGCGCGCGATGCTTTGGGAGAAGCTGAAGACCACCGAGTGGGGGTCGGTGGACTGGGTTGGCTCCGGTAAAACCGAAAACAACTGCCAAGACACTACCTATGATCGTGACAACGAAGGTCACTCCGGCTTCCTGGCCATCGACATCGCCAACAGGCAGCAGCTCGTCGGGTGGCTCCGGACGAACCCGGCAGATGTTATCACGATGCATCTAGGTACCAACGACATTGCTCAGCAAAACAAGCCTGTTAACGATATCATCGCCGCCTTCACGACATTGGTCGGGGTTATGAGAACGAGTAACCCTAGGATGAAGATTGTCGTAAGATGCCTCCAATACTCTCCCAGCTGCTCCTCATTGGTGTCTAAGTATTAATCATATACTGGAACTAGGTTGCTCAAATCATCCCCATAAGTTATGGCAATTATATCCCCCAGATTCAGAGTCTGAACGCGGCCATCATCCCCTGGGCGCAGGGGCTTAACACAACTGAGTCCCCGATCTGGGTAGTTGATCAATACACAGGTAAGCAAGACCACGCCATCCACCTTTTTAGTCCGTTAATTAATATCTTAAAACCACTCCTCGCTTGAAATCTACTAGTTATTGGGCTAACAAATGTGTGCTAGGTTTCTTAAGGTATGCGTAAAAGCGTGCAATATCCTAATCCTCAACCCCCTTTCTTGATTCCCTTTTCTGTGCCGAGTCAACTATAGCTGATCATAATGCAGTACGTAAAGCGATATCTCCGTTGTCTATTCGAGTTCTACGTTTGGCTATAAGCCAATTGTCCTACCTACGAAATTGTGGTCCTCCCGATATATTGAAGCCCTGGAAACTCGCGATGATCCTAGTACACGAAGCATTGAGTTACTAACGTCACCGGTGTAGGTACGGACTTACGCGACGGCATCCACCCGAATGCTGCTGGCGATACGAAGATGATGAACGTTTGGTATCCGGCTCTCGTCAACGCCTTTCAGGCTGCTCAGGCTGACAAAGTCGCCCAAGCCGCCCAGCAAGTGGAGGTCCCATTCACGGCATAGAAGCGTTATGGGAATTACGTTCAGGGCATGTGGATGTGACAGCTGTATAGCTATCTGTTGGGATTCCCTTGTCTTGCCCCGGCATGTCATGGTGATACTATTCTAACTGTATATAGCCATCGATAGTTTGGGGGGAATGGAATCAACTCTGGCACTGATACACGAAGCTATCTGCAATCAACTGGTTAATTCAATGTCTGAAAGGATAGGTCATAGAGCTAGAGGTTGGATGTAAGGTATCTCTTAGGCGGAGCCGCATATACGTACCTAATCCGGGGACTTGGTACGGTGGATCTCGAAGTCTTAACCTAATGCATTCGAGAAACCTAATTCTGAGGTTCCCTAGAGCTACCATAGGCAATTCTTAAGTACAATACTCATCAATTGTGCTCGGGGTCAGATACGCTCTAGAAAAAGCAGATTACATGTTCCAGATGCGTTGTTCTCTTCGCAAGTATCCGTTTGATTTCTTGTACGAGGGCTATTTGTCCTTTCGTGTCACCAAGACTCGAAGTAGCAAGCGTTGCGAATGGGGTAGGATGTCTGCCCCACGGCATCCACCCTACCCACACATACCTCATGCGAATAGGTAAGCAGGTAGGTATTGTTCACTGCTTAGGTAATCTTATCTGCTTACTTCAAAGGCGATTGACGGGCAAAATAGCAGAAAGCCCCTAAAATAGAGACATAAATGAGGATTCCATGTAAAAGTACCCGGGTACACGTGGTAAGGTGGAGGTGCCGATTTCCCGGTCGGCGGTCGCGAAATGTTGCCCAGACTAACCTAAATCTTAGACCCCTGTTGATCAATCATTGTTGGTTCCGAGATCCCGGTTCCTCACTAAAATTAGGTAGTCGACAAAATAAGACGGGTTGGTGGGAATCTACTTCGTAAGGATCCGCACTTTCAAACGTTCGACCCCTGAGCCCAAAAAGTCTCGTGGCGCTTTTCGTCACCGTTGCAATCTAGGAACTACAGCCATCAAGCAGATGGGTCTCTTACCAAGATGCTCTTGCAATCGCGCCTGTCTGCGCTTCACATGCGATGGAAGCAGCTACCTAACCTTCACAAAGTCATAACTGTATGCGGAGTACTATTGTTTCTAACAGGTAAGCACATTCTCCGGAGACACGCGCCGCCTGACCTTGGCCTAACACAACAACACAGTGATATTTATTCAACCCAATCCCGACGCCGCTCGTGATGGATGGAATCGCCTTACGCATGCTGGAGCCGGCCCTCTAGCGGGCGGGATCCCCCTTCGCGTAATGTTCATAGGCGCGTCGATGACGTTGGGAGAGCATTCCACTGGCGAAGTAGGTTACCGGAAGCAAATCAGGGACTGGCTTGTCTCTAGGGGCAATCCGGTGAACTTTGTCGGTCAGGTACGATCTTATCTCCGAGACTCGGGCTTCTTTCTCTCTTTGCTGACATCTTGTTTGTCTCCAGAACCGATACGGTGACTTCAAGGACAACGATGTCCAGGCATTCGGTGCCCAGCCCATAAAACCCACCCTCGACCGCCTCAGAGACGTCGTACCCCAAGTACAACCGAACCTAATCCTAATCAACGCGGGATCGAGCGACTGCTTCCAGATGGATCACTGGGGGCCGGCCTACGTCTTGCAGGCCATGCGCGACCTTGTCGACTACCTATTCGAGGCGTCACCGCGAGCCACCATTATCATGTCGACCATCATAACAAGCCCATGGGATGGGACGGAGCGATGCGTCAAGAGCTCCAACGCGCAGATTCGTCAGGTGGCAATCGACCTGATCCGCGAGGGCAAGCCGGTGGTCATGGCGGAGATGCACTATGACCAAGGCCTGCCCAACCGCGTCGAGCGCGAGGATATCTGGACCGACGGCATGCATCCCACCGATAAAGGCTACTTTAAGATGGGCGACATCTTCATGGAGAAGATTCTCGAGGTCGAGAAGAACGGTTGGCTGCAAGCTCCCGTGGATAACGGCGTCCCGGCGGACGGCGACGCTGCTAGAGATGCCGAAGATGCTATCAAGGCAAACGAAGAACTAGCCAAGGAGAAGCAAGCTGCCGAGAATGCGCTGGATCTGGGAACCAAGCCGCCTCGCAGGAGGAGCCAATTTAATGAACGGCGCGGGACTGTTTAAGTACGGGGTCCTAGAATATTATATTAGCACCTATTTGGAGTTCTCGTTTAAAGAGAAGCATTAGAATGCGGTATGTGTAACTGTAAGGCATGTTTTCATATTCACAATTGGGTTTAATCCACGGTACTATTTACAACTACAACGATTTCAAAGCAGTACATGCTCGAAGTGATTCATGGCTCTTTAGCAACACTTTGTTATTTGCCCTTGGACCTTGTTCTAGCATGAAAATTATCGTGGTCTGGACAGAAAAAGGGGAGAGCTATGTCGGCAAATGGAAGAAAAAGGGGGGAACCCCCTTTCGCTAGAGAACTTCTGTGCGGGATATAACAAAAGTATTCAGGAATGTGTTCAAACTTGGGTTTAAATAAAGATATAATAAGAGAGGTGCAGGGGAAAAAAGGACGGATCCCAATTTGATTGAGAGCCATGGGAATTGTACCTACGGCGGGGGTCGAACCCGCAACCTTGAGATCGCTACAGATCACCACAGGATCTAGGATCTCATGCTCTATCCAGTTAAGCTACGCAGACCTCATCGCACTTTGCGTTCACTTTCGTTGATGAAAAAAATGGTATTCTTTCTTATATATGATCCCCAAGTTAAGTCTAGTTACGAGTCACCTTCGGCCCGTAATATCTTGCTAGTCCACTAGCGAGTAGACTTACACTCGGTCATATATATTAAGTGAGTAAACTTTTGACCATGATGCCTACCCCCAGCTAATGAACATGGCCCCAAATGAGACATAACTCCCTGTCATCCAAGCCTAGACGCCACGGCGCAGATCAAACTCCAAGCTCCCGCTCGTATAGCTTTGCTCCATCACCAATAGGCTGTATCAAGGTGTAGCTCGTCGAGCTATTGAACTCCTGCACGCCGTTGATGAGGTATAGGGGTGTAAGTTTGCCGTCGTCGCTGAAATAGAGTCTAGGCCTCTCTCGTCGGTAGTAGTCGGTTCGACCACCATCCGTAAAGTGTACGGTTGTGTTGTACACAGCCTGCAGCTTGAAAGTCCAGTTGCCCGCCAAGCTGCGTGAGAATAAGTGTCCTCCTACCCGCGGGTACTTCTCGTGCCTCTCTGTGATGTCGATCATCCAGTGGCACAAGATGTGCCAGTTCCCACGCTTGTCCCGCCATAGAAACGGATCCTCGGTCCAGTGGTCGCTGTAGTCCGACGTGTTCCATGGCATCGACTTGATATGATTGTAGGAGCCGTCGAAGCTGTCAGCGTGGTAGAAGACATTGTCCTCCACACCAAGTACGATTTCAGATGTAGGATTATTCTCAGACCACAGTGGCCACGGCGTCGGGTTGGTTCCATCGAGAAGACATTCTGGTGGGGCCCACGGTCCTCGAACGTCAGGGGCGCTGGAGACGGAGACATTGTTTGCCCATTTGTACGACCTACACGTATCTGGTGTCTCAGTCTCTATACCAATAGTGTACATGAGATACCTCTTGTCGGCAGGGCTCCATACAACTTTGACGTTGTGACGAAAGGTGCCGAAGAGCTCCTGCGCGTAGTGGTAAGGGCCAGCTGGGCCAGTCCTCGACTCAGCGCGGACCACGGTACTGAAAGGCCTCCAACCCGATAGCCCACAGCCACGGGGGAACTGGTCGATAATCAGATGGAAAAGTTCCTTGTCCTGGCGATCCTGGATAATATTTCCACCCCATGATGAATTGCCCTTGGTGCTGTAAAAGTCGGGCAAGGTGAAATTCGTGTAGTTGTATCCCGACCATCGAGCAGCTGGCAGCAGGTCAAGCACGCCGCAGTCATCGGATTGCCACCCCGGGTCGCATTTACACTTGCCAGAGGAGCGGCAGCATATACCGTTGAGACTGCAGTCCTCATCTACCACACACCCCAAGGCAGTAGCAATACCTGTAATAGAAAGGAGAACTAACAGAACTCTCAGGAAAACATATATATCTTCAAGAGCTGGCATAGTGACGACGCTGCGAACTAATACAGTAATGTTAGTCCACCACCGCATAGAGTGCGGAGATACCCCCAATTTATCAGATGTCATTATACATGCTGCCCAGACTCTCGTCAATAGTGCGGAGCTAGGTTGTTGGAGAATATGACATATCTAACCCGTGCCCCGTTCTACCTATTAACAAGGCTAATTTCGGTATACCTCTTTACCGAAATACCACCACCTATACCTGACTTCTCAGCAAAGTATGTAGCCTATACCTTACGTATATGCCTCCATAAATGTCTATAAACATGTGAAATGTTTATGCTTTCCTTACAGGTATAGAATGAGCATATTCTATTGCCTTGAGTTTCGAAATCTCGGTAGATCTTGCTCCATATTCGTGTTGTTAAAGCCTTAGAAAATAACATATTGTAATTAAGTTGGTTAATACACTTGACATTTCATTATCACCATATACCTAGTACTGCATGAGGTATTCCATCACTTCGATTCACGGCGGCTTTCATGTGATATGGAAGACACCAATAATAACTCCTTTCTTTACTTCCAGACAATTAGCATCTCTCGAGGTCTCAAACATCTAAATACCTGGTAAAACTGCTAGTGGAGTAAAAGGGGTTACTCACAGAATCCTCCAGGATCGACCAGTCAATATACATAAGGCTACCTGTGTAGTGACTGCACAGGCTGGACGATTATGTTGTCAACGCTCGTACCTTCCGGAGTATCTACCCTTTGAACGCACTCTCCCTATATTAACGGAGTTCATGCTTAGTACGTACAGTGCGTCCGTAATATACGTCAGTCTTTGGTAACACACGCCATTCAAAGACTCCATACACGCCCAATCTAGTGTAGCACACCCCCAGCTCAGCTATTTGATAGTTTTACCTTCTCGCACCTAGCAACTGCTTCTTAGAAGCTCATCAGATAGCTTGGTGAGTGCAGCCTACTTCCCAATCGGCTCGGAGACCACATATTAAGACCTATCGTCAGGGCGAATATTGGAAATGCGGATCTCCTCTCCCCAAAGGCACTAGGTACACTAAACATTATTTGTTTTTCTCAAAACCCTACACATAAATTTTCACTCCCACCATTTTTCTTTTTCCAATCTTTCCAAGGACACCCTCTCAGCTCCCCTTACCTAGGAAGTGCACTTTCTATCCTATTCTATCATTAAGAAAGGCTCTCTGATGCTTTTAATTATGAAGTTGTATCCTAAGGGGGTCATTGCGTACCCATGGCGGTGACCGGATTCTGTGTCATTTATCGTCAAGTATCGCGTCCCATTCAAAGTCAGCGATAGGAGTTGGAAGCTCAACTTGAAGGATTACAACAACAACTCCAGGATTCTTCGCGAAGAGGTATCATCTGGCTATTGAGAGACACTCGACATCGTCTCCCAACTTAAGACGATATCACATACGTCATTGAAATCAAACATCAATATCAGCCTTTTCCGAAGACATCACGAATACTATTCGGGGCATGAGGACTTCTCTATCGACACAAAACTTGGAGTCCACAGTTCGATACAAGCAAGACCAACTTAATATTAAGGCCCCTCGTCATATTACTCGTAAGTACCTTTATAATCTAACTTACTAAATCATACATCACTAATAGTTGAAACAGCAATGGTGGTGGGGTCAGAAGCGCTCGATGGCATATGTATATGTTCATACGGCAAGCAAATGTAAGAATATCTCATACCAGTCCTCGGAGCAGATCTTCTAACGATGGTAACTAGGCCGCCGCAAGTCTAACTCCGCCTGGTTGGAGATATGTCACCACAGTTGCACCCGACTGAACCGTATGGACTTTTACGAGACCCTACAAACCCGACGCACACATTCGCATTTCCGCATGGTGGGAACCTAATGTGGGATAGAGATAAAGAAGCTGCAGTGTACTAGCAACCAGACCGTGCCGTGCTGCCTGCTCCAGGGACTGCAGTGTGAAGTGGTCTAAGAGATCATCGAAGAGCCTCCTAGCGAAGGCGAGCAAGCTGGGGATGAGGATGAAGTAAGCAGCGCTCCGATGGTATAAAGGCATAAAGGAGAAACCGATCCCGGAGGACGCCACGGAGGAGGGGAAAGAACGATTGATGAAGCAGAACCGCGATGTAGACCAGGCCAGAAAGGAACACGCTCGTGAGCAGAATCGGGTTTCCGCGCAGAAGAGCCAGCAGCGAAAGCAAACCAACCTCGAGAATGCTCTGGCGCGAGTCGAAGAGATTAAGGGACGACAGCACGCATAAATGCAGGAGGCGTACCAGAGAGTTCACGGAAGGAATGCCTGGCTGGAAAATGACAGGGCAAACCTCAACCTTCGACTTCAGCAATACTCAGGCATGGCCAACGGCGAAGTTCGGCTGCCCAACTTCAACGGAGGGTTCGACCTACCTACTCTTATGCTCTGGAAGCTTATTTGGCATTCATCTTCAGTAGCAGTTTTCACTAGATAATCGTACCACAACACTATTACTATCTTGACTGTTAGGTTCCTATCGTGACACCCGAATTACTTATTATCATAGCGCATGGCATCAACTTCAAAGTTTGCCTCTGTTGTCCCAGCCTATCCTAGGTAGTTATCTACCAGTGACGATATTAATCCCGACTAAAATGACTCGAAATTGCTTACCATTTGCTATCTCCTTGCCATTACCTAGGTACTTGAAGGAAGCCCCAGCAGGACAAGAATAACTCGGACTCACCAGCTTCATTTCTAAGAAACAACCTGACGATACCTCTTATACCTGATTTCACGCTTCCGAGGCGTGTGCAAGCTTTCATCTCTCATAAATATACTGTATAGACAGTTGTCCAGCTACGTTAGGTTACCTAGTAGGTAGTCGCTTTTGGTATCACGCATTTCAATGCTACGCCAGTACCTGGGTAGGAGGAAGCTTTGCCTATCTAGCACGTAAGAACTCAAGCTTTCTCTGCTGCATGGGCTGCGCAGTGGATACGAACCAATTGATATAGCGGTGAGGTCTGGGATAGCGGGTACAGTACCTGCAGCTTAGCCCGAACTGTGTCTGGGTCAACTTGAAACAGACATCGACTTTTTCAATTACGTGCATATCCATGGCGGCGAGGCGGTGAGGCGGCAATAATTGGTGGTATCCTCCAGCTCTAACTTTCTACCACTAAACCACCTGGTATCAAGGCACCTGCATGTCTTCCAGAAAAGCGACACGAACCATTTGACGTGTACCTACGGCGTGTTATGCGATAAGGGACAAAGAGCCTCAATTTGTCCACTACGCCAATACCCAAATTGAACAAGGTATCCACGACAACATAAACTTCCATAAATTGACGACACAGCATTCTTGGGATATCTAGAAGCTTGGTGGATTTGCAGCTTGCGATAATTCGTCTTCACCCAGATTGTGGATTTTATGAGAGCTGGCCTATCGTGCGCGGCGCGGGATCGAATCATCAAAACGATATACTTCGCTCACTAACGAATGAGAATCTCACCTGCATCGCTAGAAATCCAAAACTGAGGGCCAAATGAAAGCGACTATGGTTTACCAATTCGATTCAACCGAAGAAAGCTCCCCCAGAACGTTTTCTGGCCAGTTCACTCCCTCTTCGGAGTTTACCTCAAGTACATTCGGCGACCCTACAACACAAGCTGGTCGCCCTCTGAGCGAGATCCTCTCGAGTGGCCCTTCCACTCAGTCTAGCCAGTCTACGCGACCAGCCAGGCCCCGATTCTTCTCTTCTCCCCGTCAAGATAACAATTCTCGCCCTTCTCCTCGGTTCAGTCGGCGGCCGCAATCACAGCTGTCGCCGCCAGTCAGTTCCACGTTCTTGACCCATGCCTTGCAAGATCAAAATTTCCAAGCCGGGAATTTATCTGCTGCCCCTTCTCCCCAGTCTCGGCGCGTTGAGAATCATTTCTGGGTCCGCACTCCTCAAAAACGTCAAGCAGTTTTCTTCGACAACCTGCCTAGCCGACCAACACCAAAACGAAAGAGCTTGTTCAGCCCAGACATCTTAACCGCCATGGGTGATTCTAAGCCAGCCTCACAACTGCCAACCGATTCGAAGGCTTTCGCCATGCCGTCCATCCTAAAGTCGGGCACTCAACCAACTCAATCGTCAAAAGATAGCTCTAGGACTCCTTCCCCAGAAAAGCATGAATCGCCAGCACGAACTCAGTCAGCTCCTGGGCTGCATACAGGATGGCGACCCTCCAAGTCATATATCGACCCGGACGGGGACCTGTGCCTTGAAGTGGGCTTTGTCTCCGCAGAGTTTGTGGTCGACTCGAAGATGCTAGCAAGAGCGTCCCCCGCCTGGAAGAAGCTGGTGGACGGGGTCTTTGCCGAAGACAAGAAGGCAGAAGCCCAAGATGGTAAACCGGAACGCGTCTTGAAGCTTCCCGACGATAACCACGCCGCGATGGAGATATTCCTAAACATCATCCACGGACGCTTTGACCGGGTTTCCGGTTACGAAGAGTTTGTCTACTGCGTCTACCTGTACAGCCTCTGCGTCTTGACAGACAAGTACGACATGACCCGCATCTTACGACCTTGGGCCAAGGGTTGGTCACGAACCGTGCACGCCAACTGCGATAAGCTTGGCGACTCCCTACGAACCAAATTCTGCCACGAGCGACTTTGGATCGCATGGGAGCTTGGCGACCACGTCAGTTTCGAGAAGATCGCGGAAACATTGCTGCTGGAATCCTCCTCTTCATCAGGATACAGCTTGAAGTATGTCGGGGCTTTGGAACCACCTGACATATACGGTAGGTCCAATAGCTTGCAGGCTCTATTAGAAGCTGGCCACTGACGAGACTTATTTGCAGGCAACATAAGCAAAACCCGCCTACACATGATCGAGTCGCTACTTGACGCCGTGAGGACGATAATAGAAGGTCTCATCCAGAACAGGGAGTCCATGGTCAAATGCCCCGAGGAGAAAGCTGACTGCGTACCCTCTGTGCTTGGTAAGGCAATCCAGTCGCTCCATCGCGTCGGACTCTGGCCCCTACCGGACCCCAAAGCTGTCAAATGCAGCGTGACAAGTCTCGGGAAAACCCTTCGACTCATAGACTTCGGAGATAGTGGAGGCCCGGAGACCGGCGAGATAACCTTGTCACATACCTGCAGTCAACGCTTCCAGAGCGTTATGGGGGAAATGATCGATGTGACCTTGACATCCATTCCCTCGGTGCTTTCCAAAGCACACCGAAACCATCTCGCAGACCAGGCGGCCAAGTCCGGATTTGCGGTGAACTTATCAGCCAAACCGTGAGCGAGCTCGATAGCAATCACCC
The DNA here is from genome assembly GCA_022578845.1 of Hypoxylon cercidicola. Classification (NCBI taxonomy): domain Eukaryota; kingdom Fungi; phylum Ascomycota; class Sordariomycetes; order Xylariales; family Hypoxylaceae; genus Hypoxylon; species Hypoxylon cercidicola. The sequence goes on along the minus strand of MU399494.1, from coordinate 1,558,012 downwards.
ACCGACAATCCACGAAGCACATGATACCAACTTGATGATGTACGAGTTTGATGTATGAATTTTATTCGGGCTCGGACTCGATTCCGCCATTGACGCGCCGGAACTCGCGGAAATCCCTGAATTTCTATACAGCCCTTGGTTCTCTGCCGAATCAGAGGGTTTTCTTATGTGTCTTTCCGTCGAGTCGTTCTTGTCGACTACCTACGAGGTAGTTATGAACGTCTCCAGTGTACTTTAGATAGATACCCAGCCGCAAATAGTATGTACGAGTATTGTAATGCGTGTGTTCATTTGTAGACTCGTGGACAAATGAGGAGTATTGGCTTTAAGTGTGAACCGCACTGGTGAGACGATCAAATCGTTAGATGCTAGGAACGTGACCAGACGGCGAACAGAGGTAGGGTACACGCTTGATTAGTCTTATTTAGCGGCTCCCAAGAGTTACCATCTGTATGAACGCGTCTATTTAATACGTACACTTGAGTCCAATTCCATGAGCCACCACGTAATAATCATACATCCATACTCCCCGGATCGCGACTCGTGAAGATTTTGTACATGCGCTTGCTGATAGCCTGCCCAACGACGCGATCGGTGAAGGCACCGTCGCCGTTGGCGCTCTTGCGGCAGCCCTCAAGGGCCAGGGGGCCTTCGCGCTCGAGGCCACGCACCAGCTCGCCGACGGAGCCGTACTTAGCGGCGATGCCGTAGGCGATGGGGGCCGTGACGCGGTTGACCTCCTGCAGCATGAGGGCGTAGGTGCTCTTAGCATCGTCGCCCGTCTTCACCTGCCCGGCCTCCATGCAGAAGCTGGCGTCGGCCGCCGCCTCGCGCACCTTGCGGTACGGGGCCGTGCCGAGGTGCTCCGTGAACACGGCCACCCACTCCGCCGTCTCGACCTGCGCGTTCGTGTGGTGGATCAGGGCGCCGTGGACGACTTGTAGTGATAAGAGCGCGTCCTCGATGACGTCCTCGTCGACATACTCCTGCCGCGCCTTGTTACGGCGGCGGGCCTGGCTGGACGCGGGGCCTGAACTATCATTAGCATCCAGTGCCCGCACTGCCGATGTGAATTGCCGGTTGAGAATGTTCCTGTTTTTCCTCATCCACGGCATGAGACCTTCCATCAGGAAAACCAGAGTGGTCCCAGGAAAACACGTCTTCAGCGTTGAGATATGGGTTTCCAGATCCTGGCCTTCGTCGCCGAGTACGAGCTTAACGAAATCGGCTGCTTCGATGATGACTAAGACATGGTCTTCTTTCTTGATGTACATTGGTACCGGATTGTACTGGCCTTTCTCCTTGTCATATATGGAAACCACTCGTCGCCGCCATCTAACAACGTTGTCAATTGGGCTGTCTTGGTACTCAAACTGCACACTCAAATCGTTGAGGAGCTTCTCGATCTGAGCTTTGATGCCAACACTGAGGGTCGTTGGCAAGTCCACAATCATTTCTGGCCCTGCAACCTTCTTGTTCGTCTTCAGCTTGTTGACCTCAGCAAGTGCTTTCTCCTTCTGCTTGTCGATAGCTCGCTGCTCCTTTGCGCGTTCTTTCTCGATCCGCTTCCGCTCCTTCTCCGCTTCGCGAGCCTCTACCTTCTTCCTCCTTTCCTGCTCCCTTTCCTCTTCTGTTTTCTTTGGTGCTGATGCCGTTTTCTTGGTCGTGGAACCTTTTGCTACCTTGGATTTTCTGGAAGGCGGGGACGATGATAGGCTACGTGCCCGTCTTCTCGCCCTAATTTTGGAGAAGTTGATTTCACTCAAGTCCGGCAAGTCAGAATCTGAGTCCAAGTCCGAACCCACGAAATGATTGTTAGCAGTTCTTGCTTCGGGCATCGAGCTTGATATTGGATCCCATGCCACTGCTTTTGACTTTGGGTTTTTGGACAAGCCGTTGCCCGCCGTGCATTCGGGTTCATCATCTGAGAGGTCAATGAAAACTGGTGTCTTTGAAGGCTTGTTGTTTGTCGAAGACTCAAAGGGCCGATTGGATAATGGCTGCCGAGTTTTGGTGGGGTCGGCGTTTCGTACTGGGGAGCTTCCGAATGGGTCACTTGAAAGATCCAGAGGCTTAGTTCTTGTTATTTGCTTACTGGGTGGGCTTTCAAATGGATCTGGAGAGCTCTTATGTGGTTTATTCGGAGCTTTGCTAGAGGCAAAGCCATTCGGAGAACTGCTGTGTTCGATTGGGTCGACCACCGAGTTCCAGCGCTTCAACAGAACGGGTGATCGACGGTTATGGCTCCCCGAGGTAGCAATAGCAGACTTTGTCCGCGTGAAACTGGAATTCGCCTTTCCCTCGCCATTTTTGCTAGAGGGTGAGAGTCGAGCTTTCTTTGTTGCGTTGCCATCGAGGTCGCCAGTTGTATCAAAGTCGTCTGATAGGATTAGGAAGTCGTTATTGGATTGTGAACGCCGCCCACTTCGCTTTGTGCCAGTGACTAGTTCATCATGTACCCGATCTGATTGCTTTCTGCCTGGTTTAGTTGACGCTTCTACAGTAAAGTCGGGGACTCCATAATCCAGGGCTCTCGACGGAATTGCTTGAGTTCGCGATGAGATTGTAGTGAACGCGGCAAAGGGCGGGGTTGGCGCAGCCGGACTTGAGGACAAAAGATTGATCACTTCGGGCATTGTGACATCTTTCGATAGAAAATCGAGCAATTGGATAGCCTTGAAGTAGACAACATGTAGCTAGTCGGTAGTAGCAAGGTGAGCATAGTGAGCAAGGTGAGCAAGGTGCGCTGAATTCTGATAGAAAAGTTGTTTGTAAACGCAAACGCGTAGCCATCTAAAAAGTTGGGCGCGACAATGACGCGGCTCACGTGACACAAACTCAATCTATAAACTTAGGTGCTCTCAATTGAATATTAGTTCATATTCAACTTGGATATTCTGTCTCTCATCTAGATACTTCGTTCCGTTACGCGATAACTGAAGGACTCAATTGACTTGATGCCTTGCCGGAAAAAAAATAGTATCCATGACTCGATATCCTGGTGAGGACTCGAGGACTCGTATGGACCGATTCTACCTATATTACCGAAACCTATTTGCAGCGTACTTGCTAGTAACAAGCTTCATGGTTTCCGAGACGAACGTCCTCGCAGTGGATCTTTGGTCTGTAACAAAAAATCTAGATCGTTTAGCAATGGGACATTGACAGCCTCACTCACTGAGATCCTGGTCGCGACTTAGCTCATATGTCATAAATGCACTCCACATACGGGGAGGCTCTCCGGATCGCAACTGGCACGACTCTTGATTAGGTATGGCAAGTCTGAGCGAATCAGTGGAGTTTGTTACCTGAACCAAGTACTTACTCACTTGAATCCTACAGAGGCGATGGGTCTATCTTGGTATACGTGACCGAGATCTTCTCCCCGGAGAGTTGCGTGCGTTCCGAGCCAGCAATTTCAGCTTGGATCTACAAAGAGCTATCCCTCTCTGCCTCTGTTTCTTATCTAGGTGGGTAAGATAAAGTTTATGTACATGAAGCGGATTGACCTGCGTTGCAGCCTGCGATGCAGCCTGCAAGTATCAGGAGAAATTCGCCGTGTTCGTCCTCGTCACTTCGCATACGCAACGCTCAGGCAATGGATGGCGGTCCTAGGTCTTGGCTCTCCATCCTCACCAGGAATCGATAATCCAGATGCATGGACGAATGGGAATTTTGAAACAGAGGGCCAATCATATCGCACAGTCCCCCTCTGCGTCTGGGCGAAACAAATTTGAGCGGATCCTCTACTGCGGCAAAGTCGGCGTAACTTGACAGCTTGACCATGCTCTCCTTGCTGTCGGCGCACGCTTAGACTTCGGCTGCGCGTAGCCTGGTTTTTTGGGCATAAGGATTGTGTGATCAGATCATGATCAACTCTGCTTCGAATGCGCGCACGACTGGAGACTTTATGAAGATTGGAAGAGTGCATGGTGCGCTCCACCTGCAGATTCCGGTCAAGTCGTCGACGGTTGGTAATCCTTATAGGATGCACATAGATGACGCCTACAGGTTGCAAAGTCATATATCAGATCGATCACGATTCAAGGTACCTTTGCCATGACTGCGGGAGTTCTTATGCATTTACAGTAAGCAGGAGAGATCCTCTGAGTTCGAAGTTGAAACATCTTGGAAGAGGTCAGGGAGGCAGGATGGTGTATGAGGGAGGCTCTTTACTGGTTGTGAGCTTGCAGGATTCAACCTCAGAACGTACTTTTATAACACGAACTGCCTCTATTGCGAAATGCCTGCTTAGGCACAATAGTCTAAGCAGCTATTTCATTGAGCCGAATCTGTAATGCCACCTTCAAGGCGCTGCCTAGACACGGCATCGCTGGTCCTGACTAGGCCGTCGTCGGGGTGGAAGCACATGTGACGATGGTCGTAGATTGTGGGGTGCAGTGTAGCTAAAGCAGTAGCGGGCGGATCCTACTTTGATATCCTACTTTGATAGATATGAACTCTCTTCTATTTCACGAGGGTTTTATAGCATCGTATGCGATGCTACCGTCTTGAAAACAAACCATGATACCGACCACTGCGGTCTTCCCGGCTACATACGCGGTCTGGATCTGGCAAGTGTAGCCTAAACTTGCTACTGGCCCGCTAGGGGCGGTTTCTTCCATGGGTATCTATATGTATGTACCAGGTACCTAACGATAGATTTCCATATGAATGGAACGTACATGTATGTTTATGTAACGAACAGGTATAAGTTGGTCTACTTGGTGATTTTCCAGAGGACTCAACATGTCGGCAATTGAAGTTCGCTAGGTGAACCCAGTGTAACCTCAAGCTGCCCCGCCTATTTAACCTTACAGGTAGGTAGGTACAGTTAGGTAGGGCTATAACGTGCCAACAGTGCTGCGGCACACGTTCTTCAATTCATCTCCGCCTCTGAGTTTCACATTCGATCGACCATGGCAAAGTTCAGATTTAGATACGATCTAGGTATGTAAAGGGGCTACGTAGTTGCTAAGCCACTGTTCATTAGACAGGCCGCATATTCCAGTCTTACCCCCGGGGCTTCAACTAGAAATAGCATTGATCCCCTGATGTTCCTATCTGTCGGGTCAAGTTTGGACAAGCTTTGGCGAGAGCATTGACGACGTGATGGGCTTTGGATAAATACACGGATGTGAAATCTTTATTTGGCCACTAAGCCACCTGCGACTGGTCGATACAGGGCTAAGGACCTTCTTTTCGCCCCGCGGGATAAGGGGAGAAAGTGCTCGGGACCTAGGTATGTATCGATTAAAATCAAAGGATCGCCGGCGACGACGTTCCGGACAGACACCTGAAACATGAGTACCTACTAGTAGTAGCGACGTTGTGAATCATGGTGGAATTTTCGACTGCATTATCGAGACAACCCCTTCCACGTGATATCCACGAGGAACTGTGATACAACAACGATTTCCTATCTGTGTTTCACTTTGACGTGTGTGATCTCGACTTGGTCAACTAGGTGAAGAGATCAAAACTAAGGGGGGGAAAGCATAATGTGGTAAAGCTGTTGTTGGCTGATCTGTAACATGGTGGAATATCCTATCAATTAATTTTTAGATCTAGAGTTAAGACGCGTCGCCCATGAAAGTTGATCTCAGCGATCCGAGAAAGTGGGTTCATTATTCGCGAATCTAGATGACGATCTTCGCCGCCGTTAATGGAATCATGTGTCCGTGGGGGGTAGAAGAAAAGTCGATTGGTTGGATCTCAACCCCCAGAATTTCATGCGACAGCTGTTTGACTCGACGAGCAATTGTCATCTGGCAAAATCCGACGATGCGGCAAGCAGATTCCTGCCGGACAATACGGAGTTGTCCTACAGACAAAAGCAAACACATGTTCCATAAAGTCCCCTGGCCGTGCGTGTGGATGATTGACGATAGGAACAGTCACCGCACGGAAAGGTACCCGGAAGCTACTGACGCTATGTTGGTGTATATAATCCGAGCTGGAGAGCAGCTGTGGTTGGATGGAGATGAAATTATGGTTTCCTTCTTTTGGCACAGCTTTCCCTTGCGTTGCCCCTGACTTGGGAAAGAAAGCCGTCCAGGCCGTCGCAGCGCCGTCGCTCTCCTAAATTCGCATGGACGAATTCGGGTCAGCTTAGCCCGCTCTTCGCGAGGTGCTTTGGCGCTAGAACATCCAATCCGTTGGAGCCAAGATTGCCTGTCACCCCCGTCACCCCCGTCACCCCCGTACACATGCCAGTCATCTATTATGTATGGCTGCCCCCCTTATCCCGCCTATCATTTGTAAGCTCCTTATTGCTTTGATCTGATCAGAAACACTTGCTTCTGCATTGCATAAACAAGCTGCAGGCACACTGTTGGCGTTTTCCTCATCGATCGGACTTAAATGTAACTCCTGCCTGGATTTGTAGATAAAGTCCTTCCACCAGAAAAAAAAAAAGAAAAAAAAAGAAACCCGGCTTTCGATGACGTTCTGCTTAAGGTGCGACAATGCAGTTGACAAAAGAAAAACATGGATGCACAAGGCCAAGTTAGCGATCAAGGTTCTCTCTCTCAATATGCATGCTTAAAACGTGTCTAAGTGCTCGTATTTTGCACCTGGTTCTAACATACACACGCAAGCGTCGCGTTGCACACTGCACACTAACATCTATATACGTAAGTTTGTGTTTATATACGAGCAATATCTACTTAAATTAAGAAAAGAAATCTCCAATTAGTCTGGAAAAGAAAAAGAAGGAAAATAATGCAGTTTGCTTGCGCCCGGTAGTTATTTGCTGTGACACAACTTCTAGAACTAACATGGGATGACAGCGGCTAACCCATCAGGATTCCGATTCTGTACGACGCGTGCTTCGGAGGTTTGCAACTTGCATGAGGCGGACGAACCGACGTGTTATGTAGCTCTAGCTTATAGATCTAGCTACATAGTTAGGTATATAGTAATGGTATTAATATTGGCATGTTAGTCAGAGAGAGTCTCTTGACTCTGGGCAAGTCGCGATTGGCACAGTTTATATGTGATATGATTTGCTTTGTTCAGGACGGGATCAGAATGCATACGAGACGAACGAGACGAACGAGACGGACGAGACGAACGAGACGGACGAGACGGACGAGATCCAAGTTCTTGTCGTAAGTACAATTGCGATATCTGGTACATGCAAAATAAATCCTTTGCCTGCCAAAATGGAAGAGTTACAAACTAGTACCTGAGGTATATCAATACTTGACCTGCTATCATTTAAAGACTTATGCGGGGCACATATTTTTTTAATTTGATCTTAACGCTTTTAGGTAGCCGTCGTGGCCTGATAGGGACATACTAAGTAAGACCCCTGTTACCCGTTGTTGCGACACCCTTGCGACACCCTTGCAACGCCGTCCGACCCCTGCTTATCCCTTATCCCACACTTTATCCCACTGCTTCTGTGCCTGAAGAAATGACCCCTATCAACCGTCGATTTTTTTAGTGCACGTTCCTGGCCCGAATAATAAACAAGTGCTACCCCAAAATTTCATCTCACCCCCTAATCTTGATCGCCGCCCTCCCGTCTCCCGTCTCCGACACTCTCGAAAATACGAGTAAATCACCAACACCCACGCGCGACAATAATGTACTGGGAGCTGTGACGGAAAAAACACTCATATCTCGAGACGAATGATACTCGTGTATCAAAAGCGGCCTCTCTAGGTTGAAGGGTTTCCTACCCGTGCGACGGGTACTATCTGGTGGTTGGTGTTCTTTCTTCTCATATTCTCTTTTGACTTGCTTTCTCGCAATTGTCTCACCCGTCACTATCGTCGCATACGCCCCAAGCTGCTAGCCACTTCGAAACATCATCCAGCAATACTATACTCTGTTGCTGATCGCGTAAATCAGTATTGAATCGGCGCTTGGCCATATCGGCTTCATGGCAACTTCCCCTCCGGGGTCGCCAGGTTTGCCGCGACCAATGAGTGCCCTAGTTCGACCTGCGCCGAGGAGCAATAGTCGCTTAAGTATGAGTAGTAAGGTAGGAGGTGGAAGTCGAGCATCGGATGAGGATGGAGGTCGTACAGCCGTGAAAGTTGGTGAGTATTTGCTATCAGTCTAGTCTCTTAGTTCTGAACAATGGATCACGAAGCTAATGGTTAATGGGTAGCTGTCCGAGTGCGCCCGCCGTTGAAGTCCACCGATCCCGGCTTTGAACTTATACCGCAACGATTCCAACGATCTATGGTCCAGACTACATCCAACACAGGTATTGCCATCGATGCGCCGCAGGGAAAGAAGCTGTTTATTTTTGATCGCGTATTCGGTCCGGATGTTGATCAGGAAGGAATCTGGGAATACCTGCAAGATAGTGTCAATGCTTTTTTGCAGGGTTACAACGTCTCTCTGCTTGCCTATGGTCAGTCTGGCGCCGGCAAATCATACACAATGGGAACATCGGGGCCTTCAGAACAAAGCGATTTGGAAGGAATGGGTAAGATAATCATTATAGCTCTGTGTATCGAGTATTAGGGGAAAATTGCTGACGTACTTGTTTGGATAGGCGTTATCCCGCGAGCTGCGATGGCTCTATTCGAAAAGCTAGACGGACCCCCACGCAGTTCGAACCGAAACTCGATGTCACAGTTGAGAGCCCCAGCGCGATACTCGACACAGTCCCCGGCGCCCAAGACCGAAAAGAATTGGCAGTTGAAGGCAACCTATGTGGAGATATACAACGAGCAGCTTCGCGACTTGCTTGTACCTGACCATCTTCAACCTCATGAACGGGCGACTGTCACTATTCGTGAGGATCAAAAGGGCAATATCATTCTCACTGGCTTGCAACAAGTTGACATTAACTCAGTGGACGACCTGTTGAATGCTTTGAACTTTGGTTCATCAATTCGACAGACTGATGCGACTGCTATTAACGCTAAATCATCGCGATCCCATGCAGTTTTCAGTTTAAACCTTGTGCAGCGCAAAAGCAAATCGCAAAGCACCCAGGGAGCCAACAAGAGGTTTTCTGTCCCTCTAGAGGCCATGACGGGAACTGATACCTGGGTCACGACTGATAGCAAACTACATTTCGTCGATCTGGCTGGTAGTGAACGTCTTAAGAACACGGGTGCGCAAGGAGAGCGAGCTAGAGAAGGTATCTCTATCAACGCCGGTCTCGCTGCTTTGGGCAAGGTTATATCTCAACTTTCATCTCGCCAAGCCGGGTCTCACGTTTCTTACCGTGATTCAAGATTGACCAGACTCCTCCAGGATTCCTTGGGCGGGAATGCCATTACTTACATGATCGCCTGTGTAACCCCGGCGGAATTCCATCTAAGTGAAACGCTCAATACTGTCCAGTATGCGCAGAGGGCCCGAGCGATCCAGAGCAAGCCAAGGATTCAGCAGGTGGAAGAGGGTGATAAACAGGCCATAATTGAACGTTTGAAAGCGGAGGTGGCTTTTTTGCGCGACCAGATCCGGAGTGCCGAGCGCGGTGGGGGCGAGCGACGTAATGTTGCGACAAACGAGAGGTCCGAGCGACAAAACGAGCGGGAAAGTGAGCTGCAAAACCAGCTTTTGGACACCCAAGAAAGTTATAATACTCTAAGCCAGCGCCATGCGAAACTCATTGCCGAAATGGCTAAGGCCCGAGACAATGAAGCTGCCGAGAACCAGACGCTAGAGGACAATCTTGGTGACAGTGCAACCGAAAGACTGAATCGGTCCAACTCGTTCGCACAGGCCGTCGAACAGGTGGTTTTGGAGTATGAAAAAACGATCCAAACTCTAGAGCAGTCCCTTACTAGCACACGGACCACCCTCTCGAACACCGAGACAACTTTACTGGAGAAGGAAACCAAATGTGCTTACGTCGAGACCATCAACACTCAGCTGCAGGCTCGTTTACAAAAACTAATGGATCGCGAGGCCAGCACTGAAAACTACCTCCATGACCTGGAGGCCAAGCTCGACGGCCACACGTCCGGTGAAGAGAAAAATGCTACCATCGTCCTCGAATTGCGCAAGGAGATCGCTCGAGTCCGGGAAAACGAAGCAGCATGCGAAGATTATATCTCTACCTTGGAGGAGAGGCTTGCTGAGTCTGACCAGGATCAAGAGCTTATGCAGCGCGAAATCGATCGCCTTGAGCAGGTTGTTGAACGGCAACGGAGTCTCGGAAAGCTCGATAGCCTTCTGTACGAGTTGGACAATATCCAGCAAGACGGCAAACAGTCCGACACGCAATCCGAGCACGGCAATGGAATCGGACACCGTCGCACGTTTTCCGAGCGATCCACCAAGAGCCATACAAGTCGGCCAAGTCTAGGCGTCAGGGGTATCCTTCCTGAGGTTGCTGAAGGTACTGAGGAAGAATCTATCGAGCAATCTCATCCCGAAGAGACTGTTAGTGATCCTGAGGTTGCCGAGACGGCTGATACTGAGGGTGGGATGGAGACGTCTGCGGACTACCCACCCCAAAGTCCGGCGCAGAATCAGTTTGTTAATGATAAGCTCGAGAATGTGACCGAAGAACTTGTCGCCTTGCGAGTAGAGCATGAAACAACGCTCAACGAATACGACATGCTTCATTCCAAATATGAAGAGGCTTTGCGGTCACTAGCGGAATTACAAGACCAGGTCGACGAGGCTAGACATCCGAACCGCCAACGCGATTCCCTTCTCTCTGTCACGTCTCCGAATGAGACAAGACCCTCCAGTTTTTTATCCGATGTAAGATCCAACGATGTCAGAGATGGGACGCATTTATCGCAATCGCTCTCCTCGGAATTATCATCAGCTATGGGTTCCCCAGTTACTATCGACACTCTGGAGACCGAAGCACCCAAGCCCTCTGAATCTAGAGAAACGTTGGTGGTAGAAACTACTAGCAGCGAGAACAACGAGGCTTTGGCAGCTGAATTGGACCGACTGAAGACCTTGGCCGACGAGAAAGAAGCTGCCGAGAAAGAGCTGGCCGACAAGTATGCTCAGCTAGAGGAGATGCACCAAGAGACTCTAGATATTGTTGAAGAACTGAAGACGGAGGTTGCAAAGGCGAAGTACGCAGACCCGCCGTCTCCTAGGACGGGAACGCCGGTGATCCGCCGCAAATCTAGCCAGAACGTGATGATCATTGATAGAGCGCATCGATCATTCGCAACGCTCCGAAATATCGCTGCCGAGAGTTTCGAGGACGAGCCAGACATTATGCAGAACTTCGACCTCAATCTCAATGCTGCTATGCATGAACTACATGTCAGATCCGAGCGTATCCAAGAGCTGGAGGCTGATGTTGCCAACGCGAAGAAGGAGATGGAGACGAAGATGACAATCATCTCAGGGCTGACGCGTGAACGGTCCAGCTTGAAGTCTAGCCCCATGGATATTTCGATGGTAGCCAACCTTCGTGAGCAGTTAGAGAGGAACGAGCGGCAGCTGAACGAGATGCAAGAAGCCTATGCTACTCGCGAGAAAAGTCTCGTTGCCGAACTAGAAGCCCTCCGGACGTCTGTGAACGAGGCTACTGAAGTACAGTCGATGTCAGCAGCGCAGTCTCAGGACCGAAGCAGCCAAGACCACGAGCTTCATGATACTCAAGATGAAAAGATTGCTAACCTAGAGGCCGAACTTTCCAACTGGGAAAGCAAGCACCAGGCTACGTTAGATGCGATGCAGAAAACCGAGGAACAAATGAAGAAAACCATCAAGGACCTTGAATCCGAAGTGACTGCCATGAACGCCAAACTCGACGAATCTCGGGAGCACGCGAAGAGCGATGAAGAGTCTAAGGAGGCAGAAAGCAAGCACCAAAGCCTCGTTACTACACTGCGGAATGAGATCGACGAGTTCAAGGCAATTATTGACAGCAATGCTCTAAAGGTCGCTGAACTAGAGCAAGCCCATTCCTTGGCCAAAGAGCAGCTCGAAGATGTGTCTAAAGCACGAGATAGTGCCTCTGCCGAGTCTCGCAGCTACCAGGAACTCGTCGGGCAGCTCGAAACCCGGATTGCGGAACATGAGAAATCCCTGAAGGCGCATGAGGAGAGCTTGTCTCAACTCCACGAAGATCACGCCAAGGAGATTGAGGCGATCAGGGAGAGCTCGAAGGAGGAGTATGATGCTCAAGTTCATATGCTCATGGCAGAGCATGCGGAGAACATCAAACTGTTAGAAAGCGACGTGGCAGAAGCTCGCGACGAGCTCATGAAGGTTGCTACCCAGGTGGCTTTCGCATTAGGCATGGAAGTAAGCGTCGAGAAGATTAGCGAGCGCATCGAGGACTTGATTGCGGACCAAAAGGCTTTGAGCGTCGAACAGCAGAAGTCGGCTGAGCTGGAAGTCCATATCGATGAGCTGTCAGGTATTAACAACACGATCATGCGCGACCTCGAAGCCGTGAAGTCTTCACTAAACAACATGCTTCATCCCGACGGCGAAAGCATGAGAAGCCCATACCCCTCCGTCGCAGAGCAGCTGGCGGCTGTCAAGAAGAAGATGTCGGATTTGGAGAAGCACTCCCGATTGGTGGAAGAGCTGGAAGATCAACTACAGACAAACTATGACCAAGCCCAAATAACCCATAACCGACTTTCGAGTCTTGAAACAGAGCGCAACGCGCAATTGATTGCTCTCCAGGTAAGATATATCAGTCATCCGGTTTGTTATCTTAGACTAACATTGGTTCAGGCCCGCATTGATGAATTAACCAGCACTGCCACCACCGCCGAAGGACCCAAGCGAACCAGTTCGACAAGCTCACAGGTTCGCAAGACTGCCTCCGTTACCTCCTTGCCGTCGCCGCCCCCCGCTATTCCACTTCCTCCTCTCCCACCCACGGGCGCTACTTCGCCTACCCAGGGTGTTCCGGCGACCCCAACTGGTGGCCGCCCGACTAGCCATGATCTTGCCTTAGCTCAGATCCGAGATGACCAAGAAGCACGCATTCAGAGCATCGAGAGACATCTCAAGGCTGAGCGGCAACTTACCTCTACCTTGGAGGAAGCCTTGACCGACCTTGAAGGCCAATCGAAACGGCTGAAGGGCGAGTGCGAGAACTGGAAGAAGCGCGCCGAAACACTGGAAAGTGAGGTCAAAACACTCGAAGCTGAGGTCAAGACTCTCAAGGAGAGGCCGCAGCAAGACAACCGATGGCGCGACAGCCTCCACCAGATTGAGGAGGAACGACAGAAGAGAAAGGATGCGGAGGCACGCTTGCAAGAAAGGATGCAGGCGATCTCGAAGAATAAACGTGGCAAGAAGAACGCGTTGAACTGTTTTTAATAACCTCCCTGATACCCCTTTATGTATCTCATTTCTTCAAAATAAGTGGTTTGGTGAGGATGGTAGCGACGTTTTTCTCCCGAGTGTGCTATTGCTTTTAATATCCTGGACGGTGATGACTCTCACGAATGTAGTGGTAGCTCACGTCAGTAGGTCTCGCGGGGGTTGGCCATTGCCGAAGTCATTTATGAAATATATATAAGTTGTTCCCGTTAGACTTGATCTCGTACTAATGGATGAGTCTACTTTGAATAAATGTGATAAGTTGTATCTAGGCGTCGGGGTCATGTATTCGGATATCAAGAGAAAACACGAACATATCAGTTCGATTTTTAGCCTTCTCGACACTTTCTGCAACCTATGACTTACTGTCAAGGTACATTCCGGAAAGTCGCCTGGCTATGGTTCCAACCATAAGTAATGACTTTAACCATTGACGGACATGGATCAAGATTTGGTCTATGGTGATATTAATCGAAGGGGGTTCGATCTTGGCCTAGGCACTAACTACCGAGTTACCGCACTGGTCACGGCTGACTAATATCACATGCCGTGTCACACCGGGGGGAGGGGGTTTGGTCGAGAAAGTCTCACGGTGATTTCTATCTTATCTACAACAGTCCTCTCGTTCGCAAATATGGTCTCTTCCATGTTCCCTGATATGGGCCACGGGTTTGGCGCCATTCTAGGCATGGGGGATTCGTGCTTCGTATCATACGTTGACGAAGGCACCGTACACAAGGGCTACGAGATCTGGGTAAATGGGCGGCGGCGGTCGTACTACCCAGAAGGCTGCGAGGAGGATCTGGCGCGAGAGTATACTATCTATAAGCACCTTGGCAAACACGACCGCATCTTGCACTGCTTTGGCCTCGACGAGATCCGCTATCCAGGCGTGCACGCGCTACGCCTTGAGCTGGCGCCACTAGGCACCGTACGCGAACTTATACAGAAGTTTCCCTGTGAACCGCTACCGGAGCAAACCCGGCTACAAATGTGTCGCGATGTCGTTGACGGAGTCGTCTATATCCACTCACGAGGTGTGTGGCACTCAGACCTCAGCTGTCGGAATCTCATGCTATTTGACGGCTACCGCATCAAAATCGGCGATTTTGGCGGCTCTATAATCAGAGGGCGCGAGGTGTCGTTTCCGGCCACTGTGGCCGAAGAAGCTCAGTACGAGCTACCGTGCCGTGGACGGGACAGGCACGAGTTGCCGATCATGAAGAGGGAGCTCTTCGCGCTGGGATCGTGCATGTACGAGATCATGGCGTGGATACGACCATTTCAGGATTTACGCGATAGTGAGGTGACCAAGCGATATGAACGCGGCGAGTTCCCGTGTCTTGATACTATGTCAATCACCGTCTCGCAGGCTATCCGGAATTGCTGGCACGAGATCTATGACTGTGCGGATCAGGTGGCCGAATTGTTAAAAGAACGATTGCCAAGTAACAGAGACGAAGCAGCGTCCGATTCGGTAGCGGAGAAGGAGGAGGAGCAATAGGCAGTAGAATATCGGAGGGATGGAATCATGGATTTACCAGGCCATGCTTCATTTAGTTTCGTTGTGACGGGCAGAGCGTGAAGAACTGTGCTGTTGTTCAACTTGTTCCTTATTCTGCGGTCGTCCCAGGAGCTGGGAAGCCTGTTCCTCGCACCATTGGGTCGGAATGGCGCATTGCGTCTCGGAGACATGTTTTGGACCGGGCAAGATCTACAGCCCCACGAGCACGCTGTCAATGATGGCTTCACAATGTTTGAAATCTCCCTATGAAACGCGAGAGCATCGTGGTATTTTGACTTCGGGACAGCGGGAATTAAAGATGGATCACCTTCTTTTCCTTATTCGACCGTGGCCAAAGAGACACTGACTGTAAGCGTCAAGCTATCACATGTATGAACTCTTGTTAATTATTGCATCCGCTCCACGTGCATCCTCTAGGAACTGACCCATCATTGCAATAGAGTCCTCTAAATGAGCGTCGTTCACGACAGTGTTACCATGCTGTCATTGCCTCGGCTATAAAAATGGCATTTCATATTCGCAACAAACCTCCCAGCTACAATAAGCCCGAATTGTATACTTTCTTACACTGAGCATTGAAGACATGAACTCCAGCACTAACTGAATATAGGTTCGAAATACAACAGATCTTGTTGAAGATCAAGCACTGATTATTCAACTATAGAAAGTAATATCCAAAAGAGCGAAAACCCATCACAACAACATCTTCATCTCCAACGGCCGCGGCCCCCCTTTTCACCACAAGAAGAGTAAGGTCTAAGAACTCGGTAACGAGAGACAGCTTCTATCTCGATGATATTCTGCTTTGCTAGAAGTCTTCCGTTATAACCTTCAGCCACCCAAGTTGCCTAGACACCGACCGGAGTCTGGCAAAGGACAGACTGTCCCAGCTACGATAACTTGTTAGCTCGTATGGATGTTACTGTGTTAGATGTACTTACGACGGGAAGTACACAGCAGCGAGCCCGCTGGCCTCCTGTAGCGCAGACCTTCTTGAAGCTATCCGCGCTGATCGGCACCTCGGATGCTAAAGTCATGGTTAGCAAAATTCAACTATCGTGAAGACTATCATGGCCTAATACGCGAGTGACAGTCAAGATCGGCCACGCCTAAGACGTCAGTGGCGCAGCACTGAGCAGAGTCATATAGCCCAGAGCAAGGGTCGTAGGCGGAGCCTCCCTCGCCGCCGCTACCGTAGTTGCGCTTGGAAGGGCTGGCAAGGACGGCGGTGGCCAGGACAGTGACGAAGAAGGTAGACAGCTGCATTTTGATTGCTGGTGAGTTTGATGAGGACCTGGAGGCTCAAAGGGTGCGGAAGAGGCAGAAGGGTTGGCTTGTTTGTGAATATTGGTGCTGATGCTGGTGATAGATATTTTCCTGGACAAGACGGGGTGAGAACTGGGCTTTTATACCTGAAAAGCGTTTCTACTCCTGAGCTGGAGCCGGGAAATTTGATGTAGAACTCATCAACTACCAAGGTTCACCGACCTCACGAAGAGACAACGCAGAGATACGGTACAACCTCGCCTTGACCAGGATCTGAACTGTGCCGTGAGCTTCGACGGCAAGCCTCCTATCAGCCTGTGAAGCTCACCGGTTAGTGCTATGGCCTAAACTCTTCACGAGGGGATCAAGAGCGCAACACATGGATGCTCAAGACTTTGAAGTACCGGCTCCGTTTACTCAACAGGGTAAGAGATCAACACCACGAGCTTGGCCTCAAGATCTCTTCCAAGTAAGCTTGAGAGGTTACTAGTTGGTGGCCAATCAAAGGCAACTACGGTTTTAACAACTCACAACCCGATGTTGCGACTCTCTGGGTCTCAACGCTGGATATTTAATTAATGGTCCTGTGCAGTGACGTCAAAGGCGTGTTCTTACGGTTCAAAGTTAGAACATACACGTAAGCAGACCAGAAGGTCGACGACAACACGTTACACAGCTAGATGCCTTTACCTGTCGGAATGCCTCCTCGTGCTCCTCCCGTTGTAGGATATTGGATCCCGCTAGTAAGGGTGAGTGTCTAGGCAAACACGACAATATGATCTGATAGGTCTAGGTTGCCTGGCTCGCCTGGATACATTTATTTGTCACCTCGTATGAAGCGCGAGGTGAAATTCTTCATACTGTGTTATACTCTAAATCTCACCGTCTACCTAGGTAGGTACACAATATGCTCACTCTCCAACCAAGCCCAACACGTATGTGAAGAAGGAGGATTTTACTTGAAACTGAGTCTCATTTCGAATAGGTTCTTCATAGGAAGAAATACTCCGAGGCGCTGCATAGGAGGTATGCAACTGTACCTAGCGGTAACAAGGTTGGTCCACCACTCGGGCCGCCAATATGCAATCCCCGCAAACGGCCAGCCCTGTTGCTACGTATGGGCAAGTATGCATACCGTAGTGGAGGTGTAATGGTGATCACCTGGGAGATGGCTCACGGTACGAGCCGCAACTTCTGATTTGACAACGGAGGTAGCATCTCGTCCAATGTTACCAGCTTTAGCAACGGTCGAGGTGCCTTGCGCTGCTATGCAAGCTTGGCAACCGTTTTGCGGGCTAGTCAATCATCCACTGACAGATCTAGGCTAAATGAGAATGATACTCGATCTTGTACCTGAGCTAGATCTATCAAAGGCATAGGTGGGTTGGGGGGTTGGGGCCTTGGAGCTTAAGCCCATAATGACACTCACACAACACTTCTCATTACCATCACTAAGCATAACTCCTAGCATGACTCAAGAAGCTTCCGAATACATGATCTACACAATACACAACTTCCCCTCACAACTTGACGTCTTCAATTCGAGTCTTTCCCTCGTAGTTCAAACACGGTGAGCCGAAGCAGCTGAAATATCCTTTACATCATATTGCTACCAAATCTATTTTTTAATTTACGCGGAGACGTGCCGGATCTTACGATATTAGTGGGTCTCTTCCTTGACCTCTTCACGCTGTGTTCCGCTGTAAGCGCTTACCATGTTCGGTAAATACTACATACCTGTTACGAGTCATCTCAGTGTTTCCGCCACCAACCCCGTTGAAAATAAGGTTATCCAACCAGGCTTAAGCTGAGAAGCTTGATATGCATGGACGGTATACAATTCCCGGGACAAGCTGGGATGAATTGCAGGAATGCAGGACTATGCCGCTACCTAGCTCGTTACATTCCAGAATGGGCGATCGGCAGTCGGCAGCTTTAAACAGTACTAGAAAAATATGTATTCCATCCCCTTGGGTCTCTTGACTGGATTTACCATATCACTATATTTACATGCAAGATTTCCTTGATTATGTTTTCACTTTATTGGTGGCGAACATAGCCACCACACGGTCGACTTGGCTGAAGCGCCCTGGCCCTCGCGGAACTCGTTGTACATCCGGCGCACAGATGGTGGGTTTCGGCAGCTGACCTGGCCAGAAAAGGGGCAGCACCTCGTATGATGTGTTTTCGTCGAGTTTTTCCAGAACAACTAGCTCCATGTCAAAGCAATACGCGCAGGTGATAATTACCGAAGCTCCGGATATACGGTGCTATACCCGGCTCACATTTCCTCTCGATCCTCGTTACTTAAAGTTCCATTGAAGCGTACAAGTCCAAGCTCCTCGGCTTCTTCATGCCAGCCCCGTATCCACACCTGAGCATCAGGCTAGAAAACAGACTTCGTGATGCTGAGCTTCGCGTTCTTCAACCCTTCCTGCTCTGGATAGACCTCAGTAGGCGTGTTTGAAACATGAACTTCCGAATTCTTTTGCCAAACACCCAGAAAACGAGAAGCACCAGGTTATTCGCCAACAGCACCCCCGAGAAGACTCCCGATATGACAACACCGTAGCCCTTGTCAAGAACCCATGTTAAAACTGAAATTCCGAAGCCAAAGCTAATGACTTGCTTGCCAATATTCATGGCGATCAGCATCTCCGTGTTATGTTGATAGCAGTCCACTGCATATGCGAGCGTGAAGGAGAAATAGAAATAGGCCGCCCAGTAGTTCATAGCTCCTCCTATGAAGAAGCATATCCAATGCAAGCCCTTCTCTGCCGTGAGACCGTACAGGACGACGCCAGCCGGGCCTATGAGCATTGCAGGAAGCATCACACCTAACCTAAATTCGGCTTCGCGTATTCCAGCATTTCTCTTAGTAAAATATGCTGCAAGTCTGTCTGATGACGTCGTGAAAGGTATAGCTAGCCCATAACCTACAACTGCGGCTATGGCGAAGAGCCCCGAGTTGGTCTGCTCGCAAATTAACACCAGTGGCAAAAGAAACGGCTCGGCAAAAGCTACTTACCACTGCCCAGTTGTAAGGCGGTGACACTATCAAGATCGGGAATGTATACGAGAAGGCTAATGCCGACAGGCCAATCTGCTGTACGTTAATTTGGGGAAGACCCTGGATGGACGAGAAGGCCGGAAATCAGGCCTCAGAGGTAACGTAACATACTGCAGACCTGTTAGCTTCCCTGGCAGACTGGATGTAGGTACTCGTCATGTGGAATGTTTCTATACTGACCATTGATTCCAAAAGTGGTAATGACCCAGAGAGACTGCGGGATCAGGAAATAAGAGAACGAGCGAGCAATCGTCATGAAAAAGGGGACATCGGGATCGAATCTCCCCCGAAGGCTTAGAGTTTGTACAAAGCTCTTACGAGCAGGGGTGGCCGAGATGGTTGGTTGAACGCCCTGTTCGAGCTGCTCAGGGGGGCTGTCCTTCTCTGAATCGCTCGGTGGCGTGTAAGGGGCAATAGCGGCCTTCCTGTCGTAGCTGGTCTCTTCAACATACAGGAAAGAGAGTATCAACAAAAGCATAGCGAAAGCAAATTCGACATAGAAGAATAACCTCCAAGAATATCCGCCGGAAAGCATATATCCGGCTGGAAGTGACGCAAAGGTACCGAGGCATAGGCAAACAGTGTAATAGCCAATACGCTCTCCCCTCTCGTGCAGAAAGAAGATGTCATTGACCAACTGGACCGGGAGCGCCTCGCATACGCTGGAACCAAAGCAGTGTATCACCCGCGCGGCCATAAGCCCGCCATACGTCGTGCATTGAGATGCCCCTATTAGACCCGCGGCGAACTATATCCCATTAGCAGCTGCATGTTTAAGCGTATGTAACCCTGTGGCTTACTGTGACGAGGGAAAACAGCATGACTGGTCGACGGCCGTACTTGAGGTACATCGGAACCAGAATCAGGGAGCCTCTTTCGTGTTAGCACATCCGCCACTTTGGCGGAACGTCTCCATGTTACTGCTTACCAAGCCCAAAGACAAGATTGGGGTAAGAGACCAGCTCCGAGGCCTTGGTAGGTTCTATGCCGAACTCAGCGGCCCAGAGGTCTATGTAACTAGTGTGTCAAAACATGTCCCCGTTAGCTTATTTCCTATAAGAGTCCCGCCTGTTCCCGGACGTTCCAGCAGGAGGCCCATGAAATCACATACTATAAATAAAGTCAGCTTTGGTTCTATACATATATACGAAAAGGGGCTTCGAGAAGCAAGGGTTACACAAACCGGCGATGGCCCTATAATGCTAGCATTGGCTAGGAACGAGTAGGCAGAACAAATGATGAGAATCATCGTCTTCTTGAACTCGGACCACTAGAGCATGCTATATCAGAACCTTGCTTCTCGTCTCATTTCATTGCGCTCTCTCACTTGTAAGGGGTCATTTGGGTCGTCTGACGGTACTGGGAAAAGCGCTATAGTCATTGAGCAGTTAGCCGTGGTGGAAGTACCAGGCAGCTAGGAGGGTAGCACAGACCTTGGCCATATCCAGTATCATCTCCCTCTGTTTAGGTTAGCTTTGAAGAGCGCCTGTGAAAAACATTCCTAAGTGACGTACCGGCGGCTCGAAGATTCACAGTTCCAGGGAGATTCTCCTCATGAGCGTGACTATGCACGAGATGGCCTCTGCCGTGGGCACCTGCTTTCAAAACCATTCTCGATCTAGATCGTATTACCAGGGGCTCGGGAAGCCAAGAGAAGAGAAGAGAGAATAAGGAGTTGAGGCACAACGCGTAATGTGGCTGATCCAACTGGAGACAGTGAATATATGAACGTCAACAAGAATTGCAAGCCAATTCCACGCAGGGTTCTCGACCGTTGATCCAATTCGCGGGGAAACTGTTTCGATCTGGGTAGGGTAACATTGGCGTCTATAATAGGAGCGGACTATACCTAGTAATAGCAGGTAGTGGTGCGGAGAGACCTTGCTAATAGAGCCGAAGTCCCCTTAACCGAGGATCTTGCTCCATGTATTTCTTCCGTTCTCCAAGTGACAACTCGGGAAGTCGACACTCCACGTTAGTGTCGAACACTGGCTAGGAAACCCATAATCTCTTCGCGTAAATTGTCTGTTCGCGTCAGGCGCCAGTGTTCTGCTTGGCAATATCGTAACCGCGACTCTTGGAATGATTATAAACGCACAGCAAACCCAAAGCTACGGTTATATCAACCACCCCTATATGGATCTACTTGTTACACTGAAGTCTTGGCGTGGCGTTGCAAGCCTGTGCAACTGTCCGTTTCGAAACCAACTCATTCTCGCCATTCTCAGTAAGAGCGTATAATGCCGAAAGATTCCCTTTCTATCTTGGGTTCTGCGTTGCTTTCTAAATGCCATCGCATGCACCTTGCAGACCTGATCCCTGGGGTGCTCGCTGCTAAGCTAAGCGGAGACAATAGGCAGCACATCGGCAGCTGACGCAGCGAATTACAGCTCGTAGAGGACTCTCCCTTCTTACCAAAGCTACGAGATGCCATATGGCCCGAGTTCTTTTTCAACTAATATAGATGTTAACATCTTTTGTTAGACGACAGTATGTCTAAAGTACTATATGCTGCAATAAAAGGGGGACTACCAGCACGCTGTGCAGCTATTGGTGGCTATATAGTATTGAATGCGACACTGCGATTAGACTGGGCAACGACCATTGATACCTCGCAAGATGTCTAATATGCTCACTGCGGTTGACTAACAGCATACCGACTATGGATACTGTCGCTTAAGAGCTGTCTACCTAGGTACTCTGCTGTAAAGTGGCGTGATGGCACGGTAGATAAAGCGAAGCATAATTTCGAATTCCGGATGCACAGAATTCAATACATCATTCACTTTTCGAATGGACGGTGGGAGTGACTTATAAGTCGGTTTAACTTGAGACGGCTCGTGATGAACTGAGGTCAGAATGCGCCGATCGGGCCCGGACGGGCACACACATTCGTACGACTAGAATCGGAAAGGCAACGGCATGGCAGCTGCGGTGCAATCGGGGGAGGGGGGGGGGAGGGGAGATGATAGTAACGGGAAGGAGAAGCTCATAGTTTCCGGACAGACGTCAAAGTTCGGACCGACTCTTCGGTATACCAAACCACCGGCTTCCTGTGCGTAGCCGCTAGCGCATAAATGAACATGAAGACTGACTCGTGGGACAATCTGACCAAGCGCATGTTGGTGTAACAGACGCGACGCAATATTTTTATGCTTTTCTCTCGCAGGAATGCGAGTTCCCGACTTTTAAAATGAAATACTCGTCTGGAACCGAGATCCCAGCGCTCCGGATAGCTCGGTTATTAGCTCGTCGTACTTCAGGGTCCAACAGCTTGACTTTAGAACCCAATTGAATTGGACGTTGCTAGTGAGGTAGATGCCCTTAATCGATATCAACATGTACAGCCGTCCATCCTGTTCTGGTGCAAAATCGGAATCGACATTGACACTGTCGAGTTCCCAAGACGCATCGTGCATATTTCCCAGCCTGCTAGATAAAATCGTCTCCTAGCCTTTGGATGAAACATGTAGATATGTGTTGGCAATGTACGACCATCCAGCCATCGTACGGTGAGTGCGCCAAAATCTCGAATCTTTTTCGGGTCCCACCGAACCAAACACTTCGGAAGCGTGGTATCGACTTGTTGGGCAGAAGTTGAGCCGTGCTACGACCCGCAGAGAATCGCTGGTCTCATTTGGGATATGCGATTGGTCTGCATACCCAGAAGGGATGTGGACATTGAGATCTAAAAGGTGGTTGAATCATGGTCTAATCCGTATCCGAATTCGAATGAGGAGTGCCTGGCGGTGAGAGGCTAAGCAGCTGGGAACCCGACCCAACCACCTCCTAAGAATAGTGGGATACAAGGGCTCTACCCAATAAGGAAAGACGAATCTAACTCCCAACCACGATTGGGATCTGACCGTAACTCCGGAACTATTGAGATGCGGTGAGGTGCATTTGCGAATGGAGTCGTAGTGGATTCAAGGGAGGGGAGCTGGCAGAGTGTATAAGTAGCTCATGGTCCTCCGCACGAATGAGGAGTTTGGAAGACCCAAGGGCTTTTTTGCCTTATCCAAACAACCACAACCCAACCAACCACCCTTTTACCTATCACTCGTCAGCGGTCAAGATGATGCAGACTTTCTATATCATCGTCGCTGTTATCATGGCCACTGTGTTCCCGGTCTCCGCCACTACTGAGGCGAGAGTGAGTATTGAGATGTCCTCGGAGCAAGCAAACGTATGTTAACCTCATGAACAGCTCTCACAGGGCCCGTCCACGCTCGCGTGACCCTTTCGGATGGACAAGACTGCAGTGCCCTGCGTCCACGACCAGGCCACTCAGTACTTGTCTATATCTATAAGCCCCAGAGAAAACTTAGGTATCGGATGATGGCTGAGCTATGGAGGCTGAGGATGCAAGAGCGTGGAATGAACATGTTACGAGCACGAATAGTCAATATGTTATGAGCATCGACTTCTGGCTCAGGCGGTGGATCGGATTGGGTGACGTTTTATGAGGACATGTACTCGACTCCGACCATCTGTACACGAGTCAATCATTCCCCGACCATCATGTAGCAATCATCTGGTTGCTGATGATGTGTTAGCAGCCTCTTCAGGCTAATATAATCTTCTTTGTCCCTTGAATACCAACGCCTAGCTATGCTGGAGTGAAGACCGTTTCTAGTGACCATGTCCGTAGCCGATTAATGCGCCAGAACACCCGCACCCAGTAGTCCTACAAGTGAATTGATATTACCTTTATGATTTTGCGTTATCCAGCACCGGCCCGTCACCCCAGACATTCCGTGTTTCTTCCTCAACGGCTCTCATGGCAACAGCTACTTCCTCGAGCTTCTCCACGACGTCCCTAACTCCCTGATCTACTTTCGAGAAATACCGGTCGTTCGCCTCTCTCCTATTCCTCGCGAGTAGGATGCCCCTCTCGGTTTCCTCCTCCAGTCGCGCACCTAGTCGCTCGCGGCCTGTCCCGCTACTACCAGGGCGCGCGCTCCCGGTTCCCGCCGTGCTCTTGGCCCCCTCCGTGGCCTCCATCGTTCCTCTCCCGGTACCAGCGGACACCGTGGGGCCCAGACCGGACCCGGCGGCGGCGAGGGCCATCTCGCCCAGGGCGCCCTTCAGGTTCGGCACCTCGCTCTTCGCGGCGGCGGTCGTCTCGACCGAGTCGTCGGCCTCGCTCCGCGCCCACGCCTGCGCCAGCTTGATCTGGGCCGCGCGCAGCTCCGCCAGCTTGCGGTCGTGCTCCGCCCCGAAGACGTGCGTACCGCCGCTCGCCGAGAGCTCGACCTCCTCCAGGGTCGCCTGCATCTCGGCCCACAGGGCGTCGGTCCTATCGGCAGTGCGGGATGAGTCGGCCGTCTGCAGTCGGGTCATCGTGGTTCGGCTGCGCGGATTGAGCAGCGATGTCGTGCGCGCGAGCGAGGGGGGAGCCTGCGACGGCTGGGAGGATGCGCCGCTGGTGTTGTCTCGCGTATTCGCAACTGAGGCGGCGGAGGGCGGCGCTGCGCTCGGCGCGAGCATCCCTGGAAGGGAGACATTGGAGGCTGCCGGAGAGGGATGCTGGAATATGTATGGGGGAGGATCGCGAGTTTTGGACGTAGTCGGCGATAATTTGAGGCTGGCCATCACTACATTTTGCTAACGAAGGACTGTGGTTAAAAGTGAAGTCTGTCCTCCAGCGTAGCAAAGGTAGGTTTGGAGGACGACGGAATGTGATTGGTCTAACAGGTGTTCATGAAGTAGAAGCTCGAAGACCCACCTCAAAGGTCACTTTGATGTGGGCCTAGCTTAAGTAATGATGGTGGCTTGAACTAGCCACTTAGAGTGGAGCACAGATTAGATTGTGCACGCCACAAACCACAACTGTGCACTAGGGCGAAGAAACCCTTAGCCTTTCCCTCAATGAAAAATTAACCGAAAACTTTCCACATCCACCAACCGCCAAGTTCAATCCATTCAGCAAGACTCTAAACACACCCATCTTTCAGCGATACCACACACAAATCGGTAGGTCATCCTCCCATCTTGAATAATCCTCGAAGCTACTTCTTGCTCCTTATCTATCCCAATCAACATCACAAAACAAAAGAAAAAAGAAACCTCGATCTTCTACTGACCGCGCAATCTCTACAACAGCAATCATGGGTAAAGGAAAGCCTCGTGGTCTCAACGCGGCCAGAAAGCTCCGTCTTCACCGCAAGGAGCAGAAGTGGGCGGATCTCGGATACAAGAAGCGTGCTCTCGGTACCGCTTTCAAGTCGTCGCCGTTCGGTGGTTCTTCCCACGCCAAGGGAATCGTCCTCGAGAAGGTCGGTGTCGAAGCTAAACAGCCCAACTCCGCTATCCGAAAGTGTGTCCGTGTACAACTCATCAAGAACGGAAAGAAGGTTACTGCTTTCGGTACGAAATCCCATCCCCCAGCACGAATTTCGCATCTATGGATTAGGTCCGCGTGATGGAGACGACGCAAGGAGTTTTGTCGACAAGACAAAAAGATTTTAAGGACTGAGTTAGCTAACATAATTCCGTTCCAGTTCCCAATGACGGTTGCTTGAACTTCGTGGACGAGAACGACGAAGTCCTGCTCGCTGGTTTCGGTCGCAAGGGCAAGGCCAAGGGTGATATTCCCGGTGTGCGATTCAAGGTCGTCAAGGTCTCCGGTGTCGGTCTGCTAGCTCTGTGGAAGGAGAAGAAGGAGAAGCCGAGATCGTAAGCGACTCGATTTCGGGGACGCAAAGGGAAAAAGGGAAAACACGCAACGAGAGAAGATTCATTGGGCATGCGGAGTCGACACGGCTTGCTTTCTTTCATCGGCATCATGAGTTCGGGCCTTGATACACAACTCCAGGTAGACGAGATCCACCAATAGAGATCCTACGTCGCCAAAGAAACACTCGTAATCTCAAGTCATGTCGTGATGTTCAATGTGTAAATTCAAGACCTAAAGTGAAGTGTACAAGACCGTCCTTGTTAACCCTTCTATCCTTTTGCCCAGTATGTCTAGTCTAGGCAGTCTAATAATCAGGTACTAATGGTACAGCTTGATAGCTACAGTTATGCATCATTGTCTTTTTGACCTTCTAAATCGTCATCTCTATCATACCTGAGCAGGTAGTCTACTGCAAGCCCGGCACTAATCGTGCCACCCGTGATCCAGCACCCATTGACAAACCACCACCAGCAGTCCTTGACACTTTTTAGGTTCACTTTCCTTATCATCCAACCCAGCGTCAGGGCAGCACCTCCGCAGCTTCCAATGAAGAATGCTGGCCCCGCGCCCGCCGCCATACCCGCGGCTCCGAGCAGACCAATCTGTACCACTGCCAGGCCCGTGAGAACCTTCTTGGTCTCGGCATCGTGCTTCAGCGCGATGCTCTTGATGCCCGCCTTGGCGTCGTCTTTGATATCCATGTGCGCATAGATCATGTCGTAGAGCACGGTCCAGGACACGTTGCTCGTGTAGAGCAACGCGGCAGCGGACAGCGCCGAGCTATTCGACACCAAGTCGACGCCGAGGGCGGGGAAGCCCATCACGGCTCCCCAGGAGAAGGTCAAGCCTAGCACGAACTGCGGGTAGTACGTGACGCGCTTGGCCAGCGGGTACGAGGCGACGAACAGGAGACTGGGCACGCCGTAGAAGAAGCACGGCAGCGGGAACTGTAAGAGGATGCCCAGGCCAGCGAGCAGCTGCACGCCGGTGTACGCGAGGGCTTGGAAGGGCGTGATGGCGCCCCGTGCCAGCGGTCGGTGCCGCGTGCGGCTCACGTGCGGGTCCAGGTTCCGGTCCCAGAGGTCGTTGATGGAGCAGCCGGCGCCGCGCATGATGAGGGCGCCAGCGAAGAAGAGGAGGCCGGTGCCGAGGACCGACAGCGGGCTGGCCACGGGGACGGCGAGGGGGGCCGCCATGAGCGTCGAGAATAGGCACGGGAAGAATAGATAGTAGGTCCCTGTCGGCTTGTCGATGCGGATGAGCTCCCCGTACGGCACCCATGACTCGGGCAGGCGCGATAGGATGCCGGATGTCGGCGGCGAGTAGGGTGCCGGGACGACGGGTGAGGATGGTGAGTTGATGGTGTGAGCTCCGCGTTGGTGTGGTGGTGAGAGGACTGGTATTATGTGTCTGGGCTTGGGAAAGCTGAGAGCTGTGGTCGACGACCGAGAGCTCCGGCCCGAGACATTATGTATCTGTCGTGATACTCTCCATGCAACAGAAGATACTGGACGACGAGACAGTAGGCACTTTGTGCCGTTAGGCGTGATGAGCCGAGGCATCGTGCCTTAAGATGGAAACAGAGTTCTGGCGTCTGGTTAGCTTTACTGCCGGGAATGCAAATGATTTGAAGCTGTGGCTATGGAGAGCAAAAGAGATGATATTTCATATGAGAAAGATAGGCAATTTGTTTAAGCTCGAGTCCAGCATATTTCATGTTCTAGATCTTAAAGTCCGTCCTTCTTCACCTATCGCCTATTTGGTAGCGTAGAAGTAGAATCTACTGAACCAAATGCAGTCCTGGATGGATGTTATGTTAGGGGTAAGGAGGCTTACCAGTCGGTTAAATGATCGGTGTTACCTCGAGATCATTGTCATTCTCTATTACAAACGCACCTCATTTGCATAAAAAAATACAATGCCTTGACAAGAGTCATTCACGCAGGCGATCTTATGCTTGATGCCGTATTATAGTTCTTGTGAGGTGGATTTTTTCTATAAGTGATAAGTGAAGCTAGGAACAGGTGGTCTGTGCAGCTGCTTAGGTAGGTACCGTTAAATCAGCCTCCCGGCGTCCGATGCTCTGAAGCTTCCACTAATTTAATTGGTGGCATGCGCACCTACCTTCGCGTACCCATGCACCTACGTCCAAGTTACGTCGTGAATTGCTTTTTGCTTTTCCAGCGCGCATGATGCGATTCACATTTATCCAAGACTCAGCTGTCCATTTAACAATTACCCTCCTCGTCCACTTTACCGCCCAATCTCTAGTAGAGCAGATGATGCTGAGAGCAACTTCTTTTTACATCAAGCAATTGGTAATACGCGATATATCGGCTCCTCTATAGCAAATGTGGTCGCAAACTTAAGGTCGCTGAGAAGCGCGTGAACGAAACTTGCGATACTAGTCACAAATCTCCCGCCTACCTTAGAATCTCATGCCTTACAAAAATAATACGTCAAAATGCCTACCGCATTACATCCTCAAGCTAAATTCGATCCCATCCCCCCGGATCTGGACCTCCATGCACTCGTCGATCGAGCCCCAAATTTTGACTGGGTGGTGCGCATCTCCATTACTCAGATTCGACGTCTTGGCGCCGCCGGCTTCGAGAAGCTAGTTCAGCTGCACGTAATAGAAGGAGGCCGGCCACTGGTAATAGAAGGATGGAATAAGCTGCTCCCCGAGACCTTGTTCAGTGCTACCTGGCTTGAGGAAGCGTACGACAAGAAACGTGGGTTCTCTGCGTCGCAAAGAAGACATGGACATGCTGACAATTGCAGAGGAAAGTGTTCGCGATATAACTGCACAAGCCGACATTCCCATGACCACTGGCCATTACCTACGATCGATGCGCCAGTTAACTAACCAATGGTCCCCTACTAATTTCCGCGACGAACGACGACAACGCCTCTACCTGAAGGATATTGATTGCCCTCCCGAGTGGTACAACCACCTAAAGAAAGTCATTCCACCCAATGTTTTCTACATGAACGAAAACATCAGCAAAAACGCAAGCGCAGACACACGAGACGATGATATCTTTGGCGCCCCAGAAAAGACCCCTGCCGTTGCGGGCGACTTGATGAGCAGCTTACCAGAGGAAATGCGAGCCCAGAATCTGATGTGCTATATTGGCCACGAAGGAACGTACACCCCTGCGCATCGAGAGATGTGTGCGAGTTTGGGCCAGAACATTATGGTCGAGGCATCTGACGACAAGAATGGAGAGAAACCGGGAAGTTCGATTTGGTTCATGACGGAGACCAAGGATCGCGAGGTTGTCCGCGAGTATTTTCTCTCTATGCTCGGCCACGACATCGAGATTGAGAAGCATTTTGCGCAGATCAACGCCTGGAAGAAAGCTAATTTCCCTGTCTACGTCGTCGAGCAGAAGGCCGGCGACTTTATCCTGATACCTCCTTTAGCACCCCATCAGGTCTGGAATCGTGGTACAAGGACCATGAAAGTTGCCTGGAATAGGACAACAGTCGAAACACTCGACCTTGCCCTTCATGAGGCTCTACCAAAGGCACGACTGGTCTGCCGTGACGAACAATACAAGAACAAGGCTATCATCTATTTCACCCTCGAGAAATACTATAAAGATCTCCAGCCCGCCGAAGAAAATCCCGAGGTTGGCTTATTAGGCTTCGGTCAAGAGCTTATACAAAACACAGTGCGTATGAGACAGATGGCCGCTGACTTCCGACGTTTATTTGGTCTTTTTACCGAGGTTCTCATCGATGAGATGTTCGCCTATAAGCAGGCGGATGTTGAGTACGTTCCATTCGATTCAAATATTACCTGCTCATACTGCCGGTCCAACGTCTTTAACCGCTTCTTGACCTGTAAGTGCTGTGTGCGCACGCTAGTCAACGGCGACGAAGATACGTACGACATATGCATGGAATGCTATGCCATGGGCCGTTCGTGTGTCTGCATTTCGGGTCTTCAATGGTGCGAGCAGTGGAAATGGTCCGATCTGGTCGAAAAACATGAGACATGGCGATCAATGGTGATCCAACAGGATGGGTTTGTCGATGTCAATCTCTCTCCTCAGCCCATCGAGCTTGCGCGTAAGATGGCAGATAAGAAATCGGTAGCCCAAATCTGCCAGGAGCAACTCCGAAGACGACCATGGAACGATATTACGAAGCCACCCAAAGCCCAAGCCGAGGAACCTGATGAGCCTGAAGTTGACGACGAAGGTCGCGTAAAGAAAAAGTCGAAGTCGAGGCGCAAGACTAAGAAGGGAGATGTCTACACTTGCCATGTCTGCTGCCACAAGGAATACACGTATAAGCTGAACTTCTGCACAAGATGTCAAAATGCATATTGCTACGGCGTCCTCTGGAGGGCATTTGACATAATGCCGCAGACAGCAATGGAGACAGAACATTGGAAATGCCCCAAATGCCTCAACATTTGCAACTGTGGATCATGCAGACAAAGGGGCCTTACTGATCCGTACGTTCCCAAAAACACTCTCCTCGGCCACGACACACGTCCTATTGCAGATGATCGCAGCGTTGAGTCGATCGTCGACTTCCGACAGCACAACCTTAGTTGGTTGAAGGCGACCGGAGAGGAAAACCGAAGCAAGGATACGAAACGAATGCAGCGCTGGAAGCAACAAGCAGATGCCGAGAAAGCTAAGGACCCATTGGCATCACTAGACGCCGCAGACGATGCACCTCACGAGATGGACTCGGCCCTTCAAGATTCGATTATGAATGGGTATGGGGACCAGAGTCACCTCTTGGGCCACGCTAACATTGCCGCTGGTGTTGGCTATGAAAATGGCCAGTCCTCTACCGCCAACATGCCGGATGAGGACGAACCAGATCATCGCGCTGAAAATGCCGATATATCTGGTTTCCAGAATGGCGAAGAAGATCCCAATCAATCCCAATATCCCGACCCTTCAGCCATGGGCGGCGGACGTATGATGGGAATGGGGTTCTATGATCAAGATGAAAGCACGGACAGAATCCTGTTCGATCCATTTCAGATGCCATCTGCCGATGTTGTGAACGAGGAGCCAGAAGTGTCTGATTTTGTCAAGAAGACACTACGACTTGCAAAAAGAAAGGCAAGACTCGAGACGAATGATGACCCCGATTTCAGAGGCCCCAGGGACCATCGCAAAAAGCCCAGAACCGGGAATATTGACCAACTTGTTAATCTGGATCCAGCCCTGCTTGGAGCTCTTGGGAATAACATCTCTACACCAACAAGACCAACCGCGCCAGATGGGCCAGGGGTACAATCGGAAGATGGCGCTGCGGGAGAACCATCAAGAGAGGCGTCTGACCCGGCCCCTCGTCCTAAGCAGACAAGACAGCCTCTGCCTGTCGATCCCCTACGACCTACCCTCCGGCACGCTAAACCAATGACGTCATATGTGGAGACTGAAGAACCTGCTTTTGACCCGGATGACACTGTACCAGTCAAACATTTACGGCTTTTCGGGTTGGAAGACGAAGATGGGGCACCGGGAGAGGAGCAGAATCCTGTGGATTTGGCCGTGGATGCCATTCGTGCTCTAACGCAGCTCCCCGCTAGTGATAATGAGGCTTCAGCTATTGCTAAAAGCACCCCGCAGCCTGGGGCCAAAAGGCGGGGGAGGCCACCCAGAAACTCCCTTGGATCAACTCCAGTCGCCGCTCCGTCTACGGGTAGAAAGCGTGGCCGGCCTAGGAAATCTACTGCCGCCGAGGCAGAAACTGACAAGGCCACGCCGACGATCGACGCTAACAATTCAGACGGAACCGCTCGCAACGAAAGCAGCGTGACGGTAGATGAGCTCGAAGCTCAGTTGGCGCGGGAGTTGGGTGACACAAATGAGGAAAGTGAACAACCATCGCGACCAGTTACAGCTACATCTGCGTCAAACGGGGGATCCGTGAGGAGAAGAGGTCGCCCACCGGGACGACCTCGCGCACAACAAACGGAACAAACGCCACAGGTGCAACAAGCACCTGCGGTGCCTCCGTTAGATGAACCGGATTCGCCCCCGGCTGACATCCGTTTCATGTCGATGAGAGAGAGAGCGGCTATGAGGGGCAAGACCTTCAAGATAGGTTCACGGCGTAGCAGGAATGGGGTGTCGGGAAGCCCTGCCACAGCCCCCTCCTCGGCCAAAAGAACATCCATGGTTGCAGCTGCTCCAGATGTAGCTAACAAATCTGTGTCGGATGTCGAAGAGAGCCGACCGAGCCCCAAACGGGGGCGGAAAGAGCTGCTCGACAACGATTTCGAGCCGGCTGCTGCGGAGGTCGAGGATTCGCCATCACCTGGTCCTCCAGTAGAGAAGGAGGTGATCGAGCATCGCCGACCCGTGAGAAAGTCCGGCGGGCCAACGGTTGTCAGAATAGCCTTCTCCGACGATAGCGACAGTGACTCAGATGATGACGACGACGATGGTGTCCCTAACAAACCTAGGAAGCGTTTTGTCGCGACACGCGGTCGGGGGAGAGGCAGAGGAAGGGGCAGGGGAAGTGGGCGCGGCCGTGTGTAAAAGAATTCGGATCACGATTGGGACGGGACTGGGCAGACTCAGGGGCCGCGCCTGGCTTGTGTGTAGGTTGTGTATGGAAAAGGGGTTCAAGGTTGCCATCCGGCATGCTCGACTATTATAGCGATCCGCGACATTTTCTCCGTCGACAGATATCGGGCGTTTCATCGGCTACTTCAATGTTTAGTTTATACCCGGCTAGTTGGTAACTAGCCTGCAAATATCATGTTATAGTACTTTTGGTGACGGCTGCTCGCGAGTGAATGCTGTGCGATTGTCCTAAGCTCAACTGCCTGTCTAGGTCATGTCTCATACCAAGAAAGTCCCCTTTAACATAAGTTCCTTCCTCTTCGTCTTAGTTAGAAACGGATTTTAACTCGTATGTCACCTTGATTACCAGGTAATCATATGAGCTCCCACCCTGCCGTGGACCATCCGCCAAAACCTTTAAAAAAAGGGATGACATGAATCCAGACAGTAAAGTATACAGCTTACTGTATGCTGGAATACGCTAAAATACAGGGAGCTTGGTGCTAAAAGCCGCTATTAATACACCCCTATAAGTTTGAAATAAAGGGTTCCTGTATGTGCTGGTTCCTAGAATTTTACAACCACTCAATTACCTAGGTAACTATTCGAATAATCTTACAACCAGAGCATATACCGGCTGGGAACCGACATCGTTAGAAAGCCCTCAATTGAGCGAACCATTTAGTACAAGAGGCATGACTTGCATAAGATAAATGACAGTAGCAGTTGCCATAATATGGTGGGATGCCCTACTGCAAGAACTATAGGGGGTGGTAACACTAAGCTCCCTGTATTGCACCACACAGTAAGAAGTATACGCCGTGAGCCGTGCAAATACACTATGCTATGTCATCATGTCCTATATTATGTCATCATATCCTATATTATGTCATCAGAGCTTTAGCGGTTTGGGCATGCGATATGGGTCGACCTCGCTCACATTAGCGACTTTGGCAGTTCCTAAATTCTGTTAAGAAGAATTACAGCAATTGAACCCCTAGAGCCCTATCAAAAAGAAGACAAAATGGAACGAAAAGGCAAAAGATTATTGATCTCATGCATGAACGGGGAGTCGAACCCCGAGCTCAACCTAACACCAGAAATGGAAGGGTTGAATGTTACCGCTACACCATTCATGCTTAAATGCATATGAACTTGTTGCTCTATTTTAAGTTATATTAGTTAGCAGGCACTTCTATGAAGCTAACCTTGGAATAGCTCCAGAAATATTCACAATAGGCTCTTCTAGCTATTACAGTTCATGACTTTCTTGCCACCTGGTTTACGGGGCATTTGCCCTCTTTGCCAGCATACCATGTGGCACTAGCTGTGTTTATCATCGATGCGTTCTATAGCGCACCACTCCCAATTTTTAAGGAGAGCCATGCTGAATACTTAAGGGACTGTCTATTGATTATGTATTTGAATATAATATTGAAATCCAGAATATGTCTGAAGCCCAGCTTGTCGACGTATGCAAGCAGTAGAATGTGCTACAAGAATGAGAGCGCCGTGAACAGCGAAGTACATATTTCCTAGTATGCGACTATAACACGGCTAAATGCTGTTGATGTCTCGGAGTATCCCGCAAGCGGATACATCCCTCTCATACTTGAGACACCGGCAGACCGGACGATCATGAGCTAGATTGATACGCTAATAAATTTGGTGTTGTCCTATTTCACTAGAGCGAACTTTTGGAACGCGCGGGCTAAGGGTAGAGGCAGAACTATTTCTCCACTTATGCATGATTGAATTACCAGTACACCGTAAGACTCCATTAGTAACTCGTAAGACTGTTCCGTGACAACTTACCAGCAGCAATATACTCTGGGCGCATGCAATGCCGATGGGAGGGAATCGAAGATAGCTGGCGCTACATCACGGAAACCACATCCGAAATCTATCCACCCGGGTGCCTGATGCCTCAGAGCCGGATATTTCGGGAGTGTCCTGACCTCTGTAAAAGGAATCGATACGTACAAGGATACCTCCCCAATGTTGGCGACTGCGTGGCTGAGCGAGTTTATTTAGTTAGAATAAACGGCCTCATGCACTAGCAAGGTAGGATCGTGGTTTTAGCTTGGATTACAGGCAAAGAATCCAAGAACTGATACGATATAAGTGGACCCTAAAAATAAAAGTATGTGCCCCTTATTATAAGGCTACTGTCAGATTCGCGTGTGAACTTGGCCCTCCTGAATACTACTTGTCAAGAGTTTCTCGGGACACCTTGGCGATCGATCGGTTCAGCTAGGTTAGACCGAATAGAGACTACAACGGCAGGTAAGTAAAGACGTTACGTTACGTAGGTACCTAAGTAGAAGTAATCACATCGCAGGTCAATTCTGCTGCACTTAGCAATGGTACCATAGACGGATTTAACATCATACTTCGTTGCCCCTTTCCATGACTTCCCTAAAACATCAAGTAGAAATACAGTGTAGCATCTTGTATAACGAGGACTGGGAGAAAAAAGGGGGGCTTTTTAGGCTATTGATGAAGCTAATGTTCCTTTCTCTAAATTTTCTCTCCACGAACAATAGCTCTAAGCATGTAGTTATTTGAGAGCGTATTCTTGTGGGGTTTTCAATGTAAATTATTGCCCCATCTACTTTGACTATGATCCGAAATCGGTGTTTGGAATGGGATGCCTCGAAGGTATGTGGCCTCTCCTACGCCAATGTTCCTCACATGTTTGAGATTGGATATTTGTCGATCCAGTAGAGTAGGGTCTGGTCCGAGAAATAAATTTACGCAAGACAAGAAAACTAATGATAGACAAATAAACAAGTGAATTTGGTCAATATTTATTTTCCCCTGAAATATCTGGGCAACTAGTCTCTAAATGCTATTGTACACTTCATATACCTACCTACCTACCATTACAACAAGCTCACAAAGAGCCGTTGCTGGATATTTTAGAATGAGTTGTGCTGTCAAGGTTTCGGCTCGTTTTATGTGAGTAGTCGTCTTCGGTCGAAACGGTAAACTGCGTAGTACGCATAATCCCCGTACCGGTGAGTATCTCCTCGTCCGAGTCTCGTGCGGATCGGATATCGGTGCGAACCCGTCGATTGTTCATATCCTTCAGCCCAATGCCACTCTCGTGACCATCGGTGGTCCTGATATAGCCCTGTTGCGCATGTGTAGTACCACCACCATACTTGTGGTGTCCATAATACGACTGGCCGTTTGAAGATTTAAGATGCGGCACCCAGCGGCGGATGAGCGGCCATAGAGCAGGTGCCGAGGCAGTCAGGATAGCCAAGTTACACTCGATAGATGAGACGCAGAAGCCGAGGGAGAAGTTCTTGTCCAGGCTCGTATCGTTCAGGTTCTGGGCGAGGAAGTACAGGCGGATGACACTGACGATCGTCACCAATATTCCCAACATGAAGATGCCAACTACAACAACAGAAGTCAGTAACGAGACACTTTAGGCAAAATATTTGAGGCTCCTAATGTTACATACTAAGAGCAATTTTTCTGTTCTTATTGATTTGCAAACCGAGGAAAACATAGAAGGGAATTCCCACAGCCACGATATCGGTCGCCTAAGTTCTTCATTAGCATTCAACCTCGCCCGAGATCGTATTTTCCTATACTTACAATGGTCATGCAAGCAGCTACGACGCCGAATGAGAATTGTTGGATGCAGGTCCCCGGGACCGTTGGATGCCAATTCCGCTCGATGGGAGTACACTGGAAGATAACGGCGATGAATATAGCAATCATCAGAGCCGTGTTGAAAATAATGGTGCCCCAAGCGACATATCGAACACCAGTCTTGACTCCCGAGAAGCGAAGCAGAAACACAAGGATAGACTGCTTGACTAGCGTTAAGATGGGTTGGTAGACAGCGCCGACGACATAAATCCAGATTAATCCCTCGGTGGGATCGAAAGGTTGTGGAACATCGTAGTAATGTATTCCGATGTAGAGATTTTTCATAACTGGGTGTTGTTAGGTACAGTATCGGTGTGCGCCGGGTCTTATCGCATACCTTTGATGGATCCCACGGCCATGGCAATGCTGAAGACCATCGCCGCAACGATGAGGCTGTCATCTTTGGAAGTCAGTCTTTCATTCTATCCCATATACGAAGACAATGAACCTACCCCAACCAAAGGTCTTCGTGTCAATCCTGATATACGACCTCAAAACAACCACGATAAACGCCAGTGCTGGACATACCACCTCTATAGCAATACCCAAATTTTGAAGCCAGCTCGTGGGGTTGGGATTACTTGGTGCCGAAGAAGCCTGGATATCCGACATGGTGACTGATCGCAAGGGAACCCGTGCAGCCCGCAACCAGATAAGCTCAAGATCGATTCGTGGTATACTATGTACGTCGACTCAAGGAGTAGAGATCGACGTCGAGATTGCTAATAACCATTCATATATATCTGACCCCCTGAAATCTCACCACGTTGTATATCTGGGTAGCAGGGTATGTGTTCGATGAACAATCACCTTATTTTTCTAGACTCGAACGATTTGGCTGCATACCAAATATTGGAAGAGGATGTCAAAGCACGCAATCCTGTCTCGCCCTAACTAGCAGCATCCCTAGTGCATGGATTCCCCAGTCTCGATCTAGAACATCCAGGGGTTGATGTTCCGAAACTGGGTTGTCTCGTACTCCCACGAGTTTGCCACGGGCGTTCTATAACCGCCTTGGTTTTGTTCCATCTGGTAATGAGGCGTAGTCACAGAGGAGACTTTGTTTACGCGACATGACCTTATGTCATATCGAGTAAGTTTCCATTATCTATCGAACATGCTCTTATGTTACCCCAGGTAGGCTTTTAGCACGTCAAGTTCCTCGTCTACGTGGTGTTCTCCACCTATATAGGATTTCAGTAGGCCTAAGCAGGGATGTGGTAGCTAGACTAGATAGCTAAGCTAGATAGTCGCAACGAACATGAGTTCGCTTTATATCAAACTCAACGCCCCTCTAACATTTTGGGACTTCCTAGTGTGTCGAGAATTTAAGCGAAGACGCCATCAATGCTTTTTTCGTTCGATCTTTCTGTAATATCGACTCATTACATGCTAACAGTCATTTGTACCTGTGGAATATCCTCCACCCCGAAAATTTTCTAGCGTTACTCATCATTTCTTCGAGTCCCCTTGAGGAATCGGTAAGTTCCTATCGCCTCTTCTAGCTTATCGGGTGCCCGAACCCTGCCAGATCTGGAATGTGTTAACAACGGGACTTCCCTGTGTTACATTGTTCTCCCGATTCCGCATCCACCTCGTGAAGATCAGTGAGGAGTCAAGTCTGCGCAGGTAGATCGACATGAACTATTCAATAGCCACTTAGGCTATATAGTTCTCGCAACCCCTCAGCTCGAACCATCCTCCATCAGTGAATGTCGAAAGCTGAAAATTTTGATCATCATACTCGATTAACTAGTTACGTACAAGGCAGAAGACCAAAAAGAAGAAGACTATCCGTCGGCGAAACTTAACCAGATTCTGATAGGACTACCTAGTTCTAGACAGGTAGGTATCCAGTTTCGCTGAAGATAGATAAGTTTACAAAGTTCGCGCAAATGAACAGAGAAACAAGGCCCTTTGGAATCTAGCGGAGATCATTATCCAGTTCGGGAATCGGAACAGTTAGCGTCTTAAGGGGGTATGCCATGTTATATTGTTAAAAAAAGACCTTCTCCACAATCCGATGTTCCGGGACGGAGAGTCGACTCTTAGAAGAAGCTGGACTCGGCCGGTATCCCCTAGCGAGGATCCTTCTTTGGGAATTCTAGACTCAGTGTGGAATAGCTTGATGGAACTTCGATGGAACTTCGATGGAACTCTTGACCCAATGCATGTGCTTTAACTTCCTTCGAACCAGTCGAGATTGTGGAGGACTGTGTTTTATGTACGGAAGCGTAGCTGAAGCTGACCTCGTACTCTGGTAGCGTAGAATGTATGGTCATATTTTGCATATGCAACCCGGTCGACGATGGTTTGATTTTGTCAACTATTGGTTCTTCATGCATTAGTCTGCACGATACCACGTGGATGACAAGGAATATCAGCCTATCTGCAGGCCGTATAAAGCACGCCGATCCTTTGGTGCTCTCTTGTCGAAGTTCCCCAGTCATTCAGCCTGCACGAGCACCGTTTACCTGACAGCTAGGTTTCCACCCTCCTTTTCAATTTTCGTAGGAGCCTATAGCCTATCACAGCACTCCAATGGCGCGTCTGGCATTCGTTGCGGCTCTGTCGCTAGCCAACTTGGCGCTTGCTCAGACAATCGACAATGGTACCGGTAAGCCAAGTTTTGATACGCATGCTGCATCATCCACACACCAAAATGACGATGTGACGTTGCTAACCCTTGTCGTTTCCTACAGGAGTCACACAGGAAAATGTAGCGCCGGCTGTTGAGGAGGTCCAAATTGATGCTGCATCATCTGGCATCGACTACTTTCCTTTTGAGTCAAGTCAGCTGACAGGTGATGTGATCACCAACTTGACAAACTACAACCTTAGTGATGTCGAGCTCTTCGATTTCAGCGACACTGACGCCGCGGTTGCAAGACGCACTGCTCGCTTCTGCAAGACCTATCCCGGCGAAAGAGGCTGGCCAGCTCGTCCCATATGGGGCCTCTTGGATATTCTCCTAGGCGGCGCTCTAATCGAAGGTGTGCCAGCTGCGGCGCCGTGTTACCCAGACTGGCCTCAATATGACGAGAAAAAATGTGCAGCCATCACTTCCGAGTGGCAGACGCCTTCCTATCAGTGAGTTCTCTCCCTCTTTCGCCTACTCCCTTGTCTAACCTAGCTTAGATTGTCGCAGCCGTTGGGCCTGCAGTACTACGTCTTTGAAGGAGTGAGCTGTTTGCCGCCTAGTCTCACGCGGACAAATGCCACATGCACCCTGGGAGGCATGCCGTCGTACGTCGTGAAAGCGACCAACGTGGCTCAGATCCAGCTTGCTGTCAATTTCGCGCGAAATCTTAACCTGCGGTTGATCGTCAAGAACAAAGGCCACGATTTCAAAGCCAAGTCTACCGGTGCCGGAGCCCTTTCCATCTGGACCAATGCCTTTCAAAGCATTCAATACCTAGGCTCTACTTATGTCCACGGTCCTTCAGGCTACAAGGGACCAGCCTTTAAGATCGGCTCAGGTGTTGAGGCGCTCTCCCTGTACGAAACGGCAGATAAGCTAGGCCTCCATATCGTTGGTGGAAACACGCGGGTAAGTGATCGAGTCCCGTCCCTTTTGCCATAGTATAATTACGAGGTCGAGTCTAACGGACTTTTCTACTAGACTGTGGGTCTCGGTGGTGGCTACACTGCCGGCGGAGGACATTCCCCCCTGATGTCTATGTACGGCATGGCCGCCGATCAAGTCTTGTCCATGGAGGTCGTCCTTCCTAACGGCCGGTTCGTATCTGTCGACGAGAACAACTATCCCGACCTTTTCTTTGCCCTTCGTGGCGGCGGCGGTAGTACCTGGGGAATTGTAACCTCCCTCGTCATCCGGGCCTACCCGAAGAAACCTGTTTCCACCCTCACTTACAGCTTCGGCGTCGGCGCTGATATCTCAGAAGAAGCTTTCTGGAAGGGAGTCGACGTAGTCTTTGCTAAGTTCCCCGAGTATGCCGACAAGGGAATGTACAGCTACTGGTCTCTCAGCTGCTTCTTTGACTGTGCCTTCGCCATGTCACCCCAGTGGGGCAACGATATGGACTCTGCGGCGCTGGCGACTCTGTCCGCGCCCCTATTCGACGAACTTTCCGCTTTGGGAATCAATGTCGCTGACGCCGTGTACACGAATTATGACGGTGTCATAAGCGCAATCGACGGTACCTGGGCTGCCGAAAGTGAACAGGGTGGCGTCTGGAATTTCAACACGGCGTCTAGATTGTTCCCGCGATCCAACTGGGAGGACCCTGCCAAGCTCGCTGCTCAGACCGCAGCTATCCGAGCCAGTGTCGAGGTAGCTGGCATGGTACTCGGCTACAACGTAAAGGTTGCCCACAACCCTTCGCTCAACCAGACCAACGCCGTAAACCCGGCATGGCGCCAGACGCTCCTACACGCTCTACTCGGCGCGACCTGGAGTCAAGAGGCCACGCCGCAAGATATTGCGGCCGCGAACAAGAACTTGACCGGGATGATGCAGTCGTGGCGTGACGCGTCGCCGGGTTCCGGGGCGTACCTCAATGAAGCTGACATCAACGAACCAAACTGGCAGCAAGCCTTCTACGGATCCAACTACGCATATCTTTACCAGCTGAAGCAGAAATATGACCCCTGGGGTCTCATGTGGGCACCTACTGCTGTCGGCTCCGAGGACTGGTACATCACTGGCCAAATTGACTATTATCCGACACAAAACGGAAAGCTGTGCCCTAAGGGTACCTAGTAGACTAAGGATACCCCTAAACTCAGGGACTAGCTTGAACGTGAGTAACGATCTACAGCATTGTAAGATAGGTATATAGTATATAGGGAAAAATAGAAGCATCAAAAGCTTTGTATATATCATGGATACTCCCTCATCTGCTCCTAGATTGTGCAACTCTAGTTCGTAGACTTGCCTTTCAGCATATTCATAATTACCTAGGTAGAGAATATTCGCTCACATCTTCTTGTATCAAAAGTTTAGCTATGTATACGGCTATTCATTTAAACATGGTCGCTCTTAATCCATTGGGTGAGGTCCTCCTAATGTCGCCCAAATCAGAACCTGCCATCGCACCACTTATACACCAGGTGTTTGTTTCAATTTCTATTAAGTCTTGGCTTGCTAAGACTGAGTTACTTATTTTGTTCTTTGCGCTTTATTAGTCTTTGTTTCTTTCTCTTATACCTCTCTTATGAGCCTTTTCTTTTGTTTCCAACACCACCTGTTACTGTACCTTTGTGACTAGACTCAATGTAGTAGGCATGGTTTGGTGTCAATGAGTAAAGCAACTTATTTACACGCTGAATCATCCCCATCACTCAATTATGTACTTATTAAGGTAGGTCTCTCCTGGACAGTCGTATCTTCCCACAGCTATCAAGAGTACCTATGTAGATACCTACCTACCTACTACTCGAATTATGCTATTGAATTTTACAGAGTTATCTTTTAGTTGGGTACCTCTTAGAAGATACTTAGTTACTGACATAGCGCCTACTCTCGAAAGCTTATTTCATTATTCTTCTCAGGCTTTCCAGTTTCCAGTGTACCTTACGTTATAATTGGAGACGTCTAAATGAGATAGGATTTTATAGAAGTAAAACAATTGTATTGTTCCCTCGAAATAGACAAAGGAAACAAGGGAGACACAGTTCTGTTTACCTGCACTTGGCTTATGTCCATTGCCTGTTTTGAAACTTTAGGTTAATGTGCAATGTAATTTACAACATGAGTATTGATGTTAAGGGATTGTTCCGTCGATTGGAACAACTTCGAAATAGCATTGCTATATTAACCTACGGTACCTCCAAATATCGGTTGAATCATGATTTACACGTGAAGTCATCCCAAAATCGCACAGTCGATCAAATACCTAGACGTTTAAAAAAAACCCATTGGAAAATCTCCTAATCTGGTAACCACATCCCTATACTTACCATGTCAAGCAATTTGACCCCATTTCGTCAGAGAGACGAGGGTCAACCTAGTGATCGAAATAGAGAGAGGAGTCGCAGCCCAATAAGGAGCCGAGGTGGGCGTCCCATAACCCGTCCTGTCTGCCAGGCTTGTAAATCTCGATGTTCGGGGGATATAGGGAAATGCGAGCGAGGGCCCGGCATAGGCTGCAAGCTGTGCCTTCGACTCGGCCTAGTTGTAAGTCTGCCTTTTCTTGGTTCTGGCATATGTTTTACGAATCCATATGAGGATACAGCTTCTACTTTCTCCGTCTTCGGTTTGCCTCGAGCCACGTTCAGGGATTTCCCCTCCCTGTCTAACCTGGACCCATGTCCTTAGTTTTGGTTGCAATCAAGTTGCTAACTACCTATCCTTGCAGTGTGTAATAGATGGGGTCCCGTTACCTCGCTATGTCCGCCAACGCGATCGAGAGACACTGCCAACGCGCAGAGTACCGCCCTGCGACGGTTGTAGGGAGAATCAGAGACCGTGCGATCATAAACGGCCTTGCGACTCGTGTGTCGCCAACAATTCGCAGTGTACAGGCAATAAAGACGGCTGTTTTTGGCGAGGGGTTGCGGGCGACCAGATGTACGGATATTACCTTACCCATGGATACGGTCCTACAGGCGTAGACGATCCGAACCGACTGGGGGAGAGCTGGGAAATGCCTGCTGATTATCATAACGAATTTATTGAAGTATGTAACATTCTGTTTAATTCTCCCGACACACGTAAAACCCCCAAACCCCCAACCATCTCGAGTATCTTAGGTACCTAAATAAATAATTACTAACTTGTCACAGTGGGCGCGACAACACGGTGTTCAGATCACGGGTCACCGAGTTCAACCTCACACTTGGACTCCAGCTGGGTGGCAATTTCAATCTCAACCTCGGATACCGATCCCGTCTCGCTTGGGGCCGAGGCCGCAGAGGCCCCTCTTGAGTCTTGATGGTAGAGGCGTACTCGCAGGCACAGCCGCGGGCTCACGAGAGAGAAGAACGATGCAGAGAGAATACCAAGACCTGATAAGATTGGGAAACCATGCCATGTCTAATGGCGTCTCAGCTGACTTAGCAGGCATTATTCCGCTGTTAGAGGAGGATCTCCGACAAAATGTTCCAGCTAATATGTCGCCTGCAGGTAGGGCTTTGCGCGCATACCTTGAACGAGAGGACGGGTTCCAAATGAGGTATAACGAGAACAGAAACCCGAGGTTTGCCGAACTTCCCATTGACACGTCGCAAGCTATCGGTAGTGTATCTGATCAATGGCTAAGAAATCATAACTCGGGGTCAAGGGACGAACACCGTAACATAGGGCTTCTTAGGAACATTGTGAGAATTCCACTCGATCGGCCAGCGTCGCCGGGGCCAACTCATCCAATTTACTTCGTCCCATGGAACGTGAGAGACGAGGATATAGATATTCCACACAGGCTCTCGAGGCTACCGGAACATCACCCCGAATACGTCGATAGGGGGGTGCTTCAGAGGGAGCCCTTTGCCAACCACCCGTGCGAAAGCGGCTCTAGCCAGTTAGCGACTATCCCATACTGGAGAATTTGGGACTCCGGCGATATGTTGCCTAGCGAAATGGCATGCGAGACCGACAGACAATTTTTCGGATTTTGCGGGAAGCCCACTAGATCAGCAGTAAGTATTTCAGATTCTCTTCCTTTTGCTCTGTCTTAGAAGTAACTCTCCTAATCGAGATCATTACTTTGGCGACATCCCCTCTTCAAGTCCTCGTCTAGAGCAATTACTAACTATTGTCCCTATAGTGCGAAGATACTTCACATTTTAGGCCAGTCCCTATTTGCGATGACTGCGAGACCCTCAGTCATAGAGAATTTCGCGAGATTTTCCGACGTATAGACCTTGATCTTCGTCAGTATCTTTGCCATAAGGTTAGTTTAGAAGCAACCCTTCCCTGTTCAGTTAGAAGCTCGTACTCGAGATACTTACTAACACACGTTCACAGTGTCTTAATGGTGATACGATTCTTGGTCAACTGGCCGGCAAAGGACATAGAGTTTGGTACGCAAATCCGACCAATCCTATACCGGATTTCTCGGCACAATCAATAGCCTTTACGGGTGGAGATGGAAGAGTTGGTGGTTATATGGGGCCTCCTCTCGAAATCACCGGTGTAAGTAATTCTCATTTTCCCCTTTGTCCTCAGGGGTAGACTTCCCGATCCAGCCCCTTTCAAGAAGACAGTTACTAACACTAACATATAAAACAGTGTGGCTGCGCTTTGAAAATCCTAGGTAGAAGGATTTGCCGTCCTCATCGTATACAGTATATTCTCAATATGCAAACGGCGGTCTCGAGGATGCGAGATTATTGTATGAGTGTGTACGGGAGAATGGTCTGCCCCCTGTGCAGGGAACTGCCGGGAATTGAACGCTTCGGGTTCCAAGAAACAAGGGGAGGGGAAGAATGCCGCTTTCAAGGTTGGGCATGTTTAAACTGCCACGGCTATGTATTGAACAGAAATGGTATTATTCCAATCGACCACCTAGGAACGATACGTCGTCAGTATCCCCCACCCCCGTACACGACAAGGCCGCAGGAAAGACAGGCAAGACTTCCGATCGGACATCCAATTGAGCCTCAAGCTGTTCAGGCTCAAGCTGAGTCCCTTTGGAATCGCGTTGTAAGTCTACACGATAACCAAGCAACGGACGAAGATGCAATGGACGTAGACGAGGGCGAGGGCTAGGGGGTTAGAAGGTAGGTAAGTTACCTAGGGGTAGGTATGCAATCAACCTATCAGGTAAGTACCTAGGCAGGTAACCTCTCATACCTACGTGGAAAG
The DNA here is from genome assembly GCA_022578845.1 of Hypoxylon cercidicola. Lineage (NCBI taxonomy): Eukaryota > Fungi > Ascomycota > Sordariomycetes > Xylariales > Hypoxylaceae > Hypoxylon > Hypoxylon cercidicola. Next base: position 1,513,243 of record MU399494.1, on the reverse strand, counting down.
TCGATACCGTAGTATGCCAATAAGTCAAGATGTTTCATTCTTTACTAGATCGCTATGACCATTATAATCATATATCTATAATTCAATTAATGGCTACCTACTCTGCAAGCGTGTCCCTTTCGATTATGCACCTGCATAGTTGACTACCGGTGGTATGTAATAGCGGGGGTAGGACGGGCGAAAAGCATCCTAGCTTACGTTAGCCAAGGAAAGTCTTGTGTAGCGAAAAAGCTCGAGTTTGGGGGTGAGTAACAGGGAGGTATCCAGTCAGAAATCGAAAAAATTCGTGCATTTTTTTCATCAAAAGATCAGGCAAAGCAGGCCTAGCGATAATCATCATGCTGGAGAGTAGAGCTGAGGAAGAATGGTTGAGACCAAAGAAAGATATCACTACTCACTCTACGTTGTCGATTCGCCCATTCTGAGTTCGGAGAGGGTCTGCTGGGAGGTATTCATCACTGACAAGTGAGTTAGTGATTTCCAGGGCGTCCATCTCAAAAAGAGGGAACTATAAGAATTGCGTTGTGCGCGTAGAGTCAGTCAATCGAGTGAAATGATCCGATGGAGAGGGGGCGAAAAATCGGGAAGAGAAAATTGAAAATGGTTTCCATCTTGATATCATAAATTCATTAAGTACATCTCACGTGTGCATGTGCACTTTGTTGAATCAATACCATATATGCCTATACCATATATGCCTATAACCCCCTCCCCTCTTTCCATCAATCTTTCCATCAATGACATCATGAATACATAAGGTACCTACATTTGCTTTCACATATGCCTTGTCGAAGATTGCACACAATAGAAAGCTTCGAAAAAAAGATTCTTTAAACTGCCTTCTCATCCTTCTTCTTTTTGCTGCATCTCAAGATGTCGTTTGCCGCCCTTCGTAAGTCCGACCAGCACGACGACCTAGGCAGGCTCGCCGAAGAGCATATCAAACATGACCTTACCCAGGAAGACCGCGATGCGCTCGTCAAGGCTTCCACCAGGGTCACCGCCCCGGCCGTCATAGGAACCCTCGTCGGGCTTGGCCTAGGCATATATGCCGCCTTCCGGCTGCGTCGAGTTCGTGCCGACATGTTCAGGGCGTTCCGAGCGGCGGAGAAGCCGACGCACGTAATTTTCGCTGACGGGAGAAAGGGTAAGCAGGCATCTTGCAGGCCATCCTCAGCAAGGGTTTGAAAGCTGATCGTAGACGTGCAGAAGCCATCCCTGACATCACGCCTCTGATGCGGCCCAGCACGTACGGCGACATAGCCACCTATTTCTTTTTTGGCCTTGGCGGGACTATCCTGGGTGGTGAGCTAGGCTTCCTTCTAGGGACTTGGTCGGCGTCGCGGGCCATCTGCAAAGATGCGGCTCGACGCCGCAGGATCGAGACTGCCTACAGGCGGTTTAAGGCCGATTATCTTCGCCAGGAAGCCGATCGAGTCGAATCCGGCGACTCGCCACCAGTCTTATGATAACCAGCAGTGCAGACTTGGTATTTTCTAACACCCAGTGGATGCCTTGGGGTGCCTAGTATTGGTAGCCTAATCTATATCTACCCGAAAATTCATGATCGATTGAGTCAGCCGCCCATAAGCATCCAAATCGTGGTGCCCGCATATTTCTATCCATCCTCCTAGGCGTTATGGCGTTACCGTAGGGGTGAGGGTGATCGGGATCTCCATCCCGATGAGATGGGTACGACTACCCAATCTCGTCTGAAAACGTCTTGTTACGTACCTATCTAAGGATGCCAATCGACGATGAAAAACTTACCGAATGGGGAAGGATTCAGAAGGATTATTGGTGCCGCTTGCGCCGGTAGCCAGCAGTTCAAGGCTGTGTAACCCCAAGCGGACGTACTTGGCCTCTTCTACCGATAAAGACTCGTGTCATCTCAAGCTGACTTGAGAGACTGGCATGCTTTTTTGAGTTGCTAGTGGCTTTCCGGCTGTAACTTTTATGTCGGCACGCTTCGACAATGCTACTCAGCCATCTTCCACGAGAGCTACGAGATCATATCTACACCTTCGTTTGCCTCGCGGTTCGCGACCAACCACACCCGTCAACATGCCGAAAGGAAGATCGCAAGGTGTGCGAGCGACTGGGTTACTCTTTCGCCCCCATAGTTAAAGACCGCGTGTGGTTTGAGCGTCGGCTTATTCAGAATCCGCTGCTTTCCTTGTTGTTAGTCAATCGTCAGGTTCATCGGGAAGCGCAAGATGTGCTGTGGCGGATGGGCGATCTGCCAAACTGCGTTCTCGATGTCATGTTCCTGAAAGACGAAGCTTTGTGGCCAACGTGGTTATCAGTACCCAATGTTCGACGAAATCTAGGAACCGTGTACACTCAATTTCGAGTTTTTCATGCTCCTGAACACTTGCGAACAAGGGAAGCGTTTGACCTATACGGCTCCGAAGGCCCTGGACCACCGCCTATTGTTTGGTTATTCTATCATCTCCTAGCAGCTCTCCTCCGAAATGGGCCGCTAACTCTGGACAAGGACGACGACAGCGGAAGTTTCACGGTCAGAACCCTTATCTTAGACTTTCTGCCGGCGAGCGAAAAGGGCATTCTTCCATTGGCATCCTTCGTACAATACTTCAAAGAAATCGATGATATATCAGCGTCAACCAACTCCGATTTGGGCTGAATGCAAAGTACCATAGATGAGAGTCTTCTTGCTGCCGAGTACCTAGCTCATTTTATTAGAGCCCTACTTCTACGGTTGCTCAACCTAGGCCCTCTCACGATAAAATACGGCAAAACCCTATACGAGAACGTCGGTGACATAGAGATTTGGGTTGATAGGAGATTGAAATGGCACCTAGATATCCCAAAATTGTTCTCAAACGTCGCGTTTGATCATGGGGTTAGCACTTCACCTAGGTTGAAAAATGAGTTAAAATTTAAACGCTGGAAGGAAACGACTGCGATAAGGCGTGTGAGCACCGGTCTACCTACTGAGAGTGTCTCTTAGGTACCCAGCCAAGGAGACGGGGCGCATTACTATCTCGAGATGAATATCCAAAGGGGGTGCGTCAGGAGGGTCAGCTAACATTCTTGAAGGTCGGAAGTTAGCATTATAAGATAATAGTATGTTGAGGAATAGCTTCCTTCATCAGAGCGTTCATCGCTCCGTGGGATTCGGTGAAGGGAATGAATAAATGCCGCGAACCCAATAACAAGAGAGACCGGATCAGGCCGTAAATATAACCTATTCCAAAGGAATTTATGCGTGGTTTGCCCTTCGGCTGCCGAAATATCGGGAATTGAATACTTTCCCCTATTGGATGTTGGACCTTTCTTTTGTATGCCTAGGAGATCTTCATGAAGATAGACCCGTCGGTGTCATATACTCATAAATTAGGCATTAGTTTGCGATGTAGCCGTGCAATTCCCGGACACTAGTCTCGGGGGTCACGCTTACGGAGGCGCGGAGATAGAGAAACCCATATCCGAGCAAGCAAGACGAACGTGCACATATCTTGAATCATCTCCGGGGCCTGGACATCCCTGACAAGAGAGTGAAGATCCTAGAAGGGGCCATGCTGGTGGGTTGAGACATACCATATCTTGCGGGAATGTCGGGACTCGTATTATTGGAGTTCTTACAGTTCCAAAAACATCTGAATGAATATATCAATGCCACTCCTACAACATATTGGATGAAGACATATGAGGCGGACAAGAAGTCAGCATTACGGAGTTCTGCCGCTCCCAATATTAATCCGACTCACGATATCACGGCATGGCTACGGCGCGAACGGAGGATATAGGCGAGATACCGGGCGCTAAGGGCACTTTCTAATCAGTATCGGCTATGTGTTACCTCTTGAGTCACCCACGGTATTCGGTCGACGAGCAATTGAATACGGCGAACTCTTCAGGGTGTATGTGGGATGGATCATCACGCCGGAGGCCGTTGGGGAGATCCTCGATTAGCACGGCCGCCAAGGCACCGTTTGCGAGGTGATAATGCGGCCGCACACCTTCATCGTCGATCTATTTCTACCCCTGACCGATCTCTCTCTCTCTAATTGGCTACATCCCGTACAGCGTAAAGCTGAAGAAGCCTCCAAGCAGCTGTTCAACATCGAGATAGGACTCTGGCGACGATTAGAGAAGCGCGGCGCGAAACTGGGTGGGCTCCGGCCTGCTACGGTAGCGAGTTCTTAGTGAATAAGCAGTCGTGGTACAAGCAGGGGATGGAGCCGGTTTCGAGACGTCAGCGGCTACCCTCAATAGCCAATCCTGCATCTGACCGCGAGACCGCGGGGTATAGGGTGCGGCGTTAGACGAGCTGATGCGCGTCGTCAGTCCAAACCGGAAACCGACATGCTCGGATATACGTGACTCGCCGTACGCGCGGGCCTGCGCCGAGGGGGTGTTGCGTATGAACCTTATCGAGTGGCCCGGTATCCGACTATGCGCCGAGGAAGAAGTCTTTTACAATAGTTACACGATCCCGAAAGGTAAGGTACTACTAGCTAACACAGCATTCCTACCCTACCTGATAATGAATGGTTCGACAAGTCGTTCAAATTCATACCTGAGAGTTACCTTTCGCTGTGCAGTTCTGAGTACGCGGCTACGTGCCACTGGCGAAACGCGACCATTACACCTCGTGGACCTGTGAAATCAAATCGCCCCTGGTTGACGGGCATGGACACCCACGGTCTCGGGTGATGAAGCATGGTTTCTAGATACGGGCTTCACCGCGCCTACGCCCTTTGCCTCTAGGTTCGTCCAGAGATGTGAAGAGAGACTGCGCATTCTTGAGGAACAATGAAATAATATGATGGAGGAAGGGTACGATCTCAGAAGTGTGACGGTCGACGGTCGACGTCGACGGTATGGTGTGGTATGAAGGAATAGGGGGCTGAATAAGGGGCTGAATAGGGGTCAAAGTGGATCCTAGAAATAACAATTCTTCGGACCAGTCGGTGAGTCAGTATTGGGACTTCATAGATATCTCTATTCTTATAAAATCAAGAGTTTTCGTAAACCACGCCAGACACATGGCCTCGATATTGAACATCACCAAAGGCTATATAGGTAGGCATTTAGTTGCCACGGTATTGTTGCTTAATGGGCTATGAACTTAAACTGCAAAGGACCACCTGTATAAGTACCTAAGGCACTATGGTCTTCTACCCAGCCCTCCTATCCAGACCAACACTGCTTGCCACCAGGGCTAACACTACCAGCTCCTGTCTCAGGGATCGAGGACCGAAAGACTATAGCCCTGACATTAGCTGCTTATATTCAAGGGTGGATATTATCGCTCAGCTCTCGTAACCTGGACCTCATGATACCAATTATCCTCGTATGCTCACCCCTTAGCCACGAACTGAGGCTCTTATAGAGACCGTCGTCGCCACCAAAACCAGTTGAATCGGGGTTAGCCTGGCTGCTACTACTGTAAAACGCTCGCGAAGAGAATAAATCAACGACGCAACTAGCCCTTTTCATCTCACTCAGCACCAACTGCAGGTTCAAGGCTGCCTGCACGCATTGGTCGTCTATGTTGAAAGACCCCATGGCCATCTGGGTATGCACAACGCCAAGGCTAGAGGTATGGGATGTTGTGGGTATGCTCGTATTGTCTGGAGTAACTGCCGTGCTGGACCATGGCGAGGGACTAGCACCAGATCCTGATGAAGAAGCGGCTCTGGATAGCATAGACCCACCATTTGGTGCTGCCTCCGGGTCTGCCATGGCGCTTGTAGGAATCCACGAAGCAGTCTGAGCACACCCTGCGGCTTGCTGATACCAGATGAGTACTCGCGAGAAAATAGACGCGTATAATAGTGCCAGGTGAGGCGATCTGGCACAGGGACATGTTAAGAGCCGGGTGAGACGGTCACTAGCCTCTCGGTTGATACGAAGTACGTGATCCAATGGTACCCCCTCACCAGCGCCTGGTGATGGTGCCAATGTCAATGGTGAAATGGCCATTTTGTTAAGACTGGCGAACGACAGACTGCTTAGAAGATCATGGGCTTCTCGAGTGCAGTCGTGACCTCTGTTGTTTGCTATCGAGGAGTTATCCTGATCGTACGTGACTTTCTCGTGCTGATGAGTTGTAGGCTGTTCTCTCCAATGCGTATGTGTGGCCTCGGGAGATGTAGATATATCCAAGTCGTTGGGTGTCCAAAGATTATCGCCGTGATGTCTCGAGAAAATCCACTCGTCAAGATCCAAAGACACAAAATTTGAGAGCGAAGGCCCCAACGGATCGGTATACGCATCCGACTTGTCGGTGCCATTCACAAGATCAGTGGCGGTATTGTCGTAAATCGTATTGATTCCTGATAATGGACTGTAGTTGAGAGCAGTAATATTCCCGCCGTCGTTTTTTCCCTCGAATTTATCTACATCCATGGAGATTGGATATTCGCTCGCCCTGGGAGCATGTGATAGAGCTCTGGGAAGCTCTGCTCGGAGATCCATTGCTTGGGCCTCTCTCCCGCGCTGCGGCTTGCCGAATTTCCTGGAAATCCCGTAGACACAGGTCAAGCCGAGAGCACGACAACGGCCACATTCCGGGTGATTGCGATCGCATTTTAGCTTCGCGGTACCGCATCCATCGCAGCTAGACCGTAACCTTGGTTGCCGGGGAGTAGCAGCTGCTGCTTCTTGAGAAATTCCTGATATCGATGTCTGCCGCATTGCAGGCGAGTTAGATAAGGTTGTTTGAGATTCGTAGGTCGTGTCTATCTTGCATAGAAAGATGGTTAGGAGGTAGGCAATGTGGCTAGTTTCGTGTACTTAATTCACTTGTGACTCATGAAATCGTGCATAAGACGAGGAAACTCGGCCCGGCATGTGGTATGTGGCAACTCATGTGGTTCTTAATGGAACTGGGATTGAGGTTTCTCTCTACACGCAACTCTTGGCCGGCCTGAACCTCTGCTTACAGCGAAGTCTCCCCACGCATTTGGTGTATATGGACCACTAAGAAGGATGGTTAAACGCCACCGTGAGATTTTGCCATTGCATTTCTAAGATGTTGGGTAACACGAAGTGAGATAGATTAACTATGAGATTCATTTTTAAGATTTCACCGATCCGGCTATGCTAAGCATAAACCCAACAGCGGATTGTTTAACAGCTTTTACCTTCCAGGAGGCTGTGAGATTGAAATTGAACATGGTGGAGGCTTATGGAATTTTAAGGTGGCTTGTTTATTAGCATTGGCAGAGTGAATTCAGATGAACAGGATGACCGCAGGAGCTTTGTCATCGTCATCTTACATCTTACATACATGGCGGAAGGATTGATCTGCATTTTTTAGGTACCCCTAGGTTCGGCAGTGACAGTGATAATGTTCATCATCCCATTTTACTCATAGTCATCAAGAACTGCTGATTCTGGCCCGATCCTGCGCAGGGCCTTACTCTCCAAGTAATTAATTCAGCAGCATATTACTGTACTAATTCAAAGAAGAAGAAGTTTATTTTGACATCAACGTCAACTGATTAGTTCAACCTACCTATTGCCGTTTCATTCCATCTGAAACACGGGATTTATCGATTCTCACATCATTCTGTTTTTGACAAGACAAGACAAGACAAGACAAGAGTCAGCCCTATGCAAGGCTCAGAAGCCAAGACATGTCTTGGATATTTTTGTATAGGTATCTTCCGTGTACGGCGTACACGGTGTAGGCACACGGCTGCGTCTTATTCCACTAAACTTCTTTGCATTTCTACCATATTCCAAGTCCATTGGCTGCAAATAGGCTATGACTTGGGAGCGTCACGTTATCTCAACGGTCTGCGGCTTGTGTGTAACACATAGCAGTGAGATTTCGGAAGAAAAAAAAGACGCCGGGTGACGTGGTCTACTATCGCATACCAAAGTACATGATACCAACATGGTTCCCCCTCTGCCCCTTTCGCCGCACGCGTATTGGCGGTGTCTAAAAGCATACACAACATACACGCTTTACTATGTTCGAAAGTAAGCAAGTAAGCACTTGGTAATACGCGTGGTCCAACACTCAGTAGGGAAAGATCTTCAGTTCTACGTTACACAATCGTATGTATAGCCAATCCAGTTCGATTCGTACCTCTTGGACTTTCTGGATTTTGTGATCGGAGACCAAGAAGTAAAGAAAACCTATTCGGTAGACGAATGTACTGTTTACGATTCAGGGAGAAGGCTGAGGCTAAACCAGCAAGTCATATACGGCGAAAACTCTCTTGGTAGACAAATGGCCGTCTTGGCGCCGTTAGACCTTCCGTTGTGTAAGTCCTATCGGTGGGCCCGAAAGTGCCGGAAGTTGATCGGATGTGTGCCTACTAAAAGGACTACCGGAATAATGCGGAACGGGCCCGGGGTCTCGTCGAGGCCGCGGAGGAATGTTCTAGCAGCCGGCGCGACCACTCTTAACATACCTACCTATTTAAGAGACCTTCTACCCAGTAGTCCAGCCTACCTGCGAGAAGAGTTGCTGCCCTTTCAGCTAGTTTCAAGGGGGTGGTTGGTGGAAGTTTGCCGAACGTAATGACTCATCCTTGTTCATCATAAGGAACTTATAACATCTCCTAGCATACAATTGCACTTTACGATCGAAGCCAAACAACCAGCTTATAGCTCTCGGTCGGGATACCAATTCAAGATGAGAGCTTATGTGCTAAGCTTCCGCCGGTATGTGCTACCAAAGGTCCTACGCCTGCCTAAGCGGCGGTCTGCAGAGGGTCGCATCAAGTTAAATGGTGTGCACCTACGGCCAAGGGGCGAACTGCGTGGTGATGCTGTGTTGCACAGCTATTTGTTACGCAATGGACTAAAATATGATCTGTCATAAGATAGACAATATAAGCAGATAACATCAGATAAGAAAATACACAGTCCATCTACTCATGTCCTCATCTCTTTTTACTGTGCTGCGCATGTAAGACAGAAAAGAGAAGGGGGTGGGGGGCAACATCCAGTTGGGATAGGGGTAATCTTCTGTGTAAGTATCCCGAGTGCGAGCTGAAACCCGAGAAGCTGGGAACAGGGAATGGTGCGCAATACCTGCCCACGTATCTTGCATTATGCCATGTGGTAGAGTTTCATTAGGTAAGATTCGAGGAGGTATTCAAGTCACCATAGGAGGTAGGTAGATACTTACCACCTGCTTTATTCTTAATTCCACTACTTCGACGCATCATTTCAGCCGAGACGTAATATCCCATCACAAACTTGGCCCAAACCCGAGAGAATGGTTGCAGACCATAAAATGACCAGTATCAAAAATCTTGAGTGGTAGGATTCCCGAGTCCCTGTAGACGCCAAACCATTCCAGCTCTGCTCTTGGCTTCTGGTCACCATCACCATCTTACACTCGCTCACCAGTAGCTTTCACTTCGGGAATGGAAGTTCCGAAATCTTACACTCCTTAAATCCTTCACGAGAAGATAAAGCACGCGCTAACATGATCGTTATCATGACCGCCGAGCTCTAGATGAAAGTGCAAAAGATGGTATAGACCGATCCTTTTCACGAGTCTGTTGGTACACCGATCACCTACGACGATTAAGACTCAGTCGACAGGGGGATTTCGGCACCGACGCTATGTGCAAACCAGGGATTAGACGACACCGTCCTCTCGGGGCTCAGCAGCTTCAAGGAAATCTCGCGGAACGCATTACCAGACCGGTCGGTCTTGGTTGTTCACCTATTGCCTATTGGGTCAGAGGGTCTTCGTATGACATAAGATCTCACGACGGTCTTGCGGGTTCGGGATAGGCCACGATGGCTTACGCCGTTGGTAGCGGGAGGATTGCCGCTCATACTGGTATTCGCAGGGCCTGGCGATACCCGCTAAAATCTCGGCACTACTTGGATTTCCCGAGATGAGGCTATTCTGACAAGGGTTGACGAGCTAGTCTCGCGGAACAGTCCATCTGATGAAGACTATGAGGCTGCCAGCTATTGCAATGAGCCGGCTTCCTGTGTTATAAATCTCAGCCGTATATAGCAGAAGCCCCTTCACCTTGACTCAGATTCAAGCCGAGTGATTCAGTGACTTCCAGGGCACAGAACATCACCAATCTACTTCAATTTGTGCTATTATCAACAACCTCAAACATGGCGGCCCAACTAAACCTCTACCTCTTCGGAGATCAGACCTACGACATTCAGCCCCATATCAAGGATTTGCTACGCCATAGACACAACCCAGTCCTGGAAGATTTCTTGGTTAAGACATACCATGCAATCCGCACGGAAATCTACCGGCTGCCTCCCCAGATTAGGGATGATCTTCCCCGACTCACGTGTCTCGACGACCTTGTTCTGTGGAAGCCGGCCGGGAAGCGATGTATCCCCCTAGATATGGCTGCTACTTGCATGTATCAGCTGGGGACTTTCATCAGGTAAGTGCTGCGACGTCATTGTTGTTTAGACAATGCATAGATAGGTACTAAATAGCTCTGCAGTCACGCTGATCCACAGTACCCATCGGCGGAAGATGCTCGTGTCCTTGGTCTTTGCACCGGAGCTCTGGCCGCTGCTGCCATTAGCTGCAGCCGCAGTACTTTAGACCTTGTTCCTGTGGCTGTCGATGCAGTTGTTGCTGCCTTCAGAACAGGAACGTTGGTGACAGACGTCAAAAGTCGTGTCGAACACGCTCAAGATGCTGCTGACCAGAGTTGGTCTATGGTTGTTTCAAGTTCCGCCTCTTCTGAAGCCGTGAATGCCTTTTGCAAACAGACTGTAAGGATATTACCTTGTTATCATCCATAGCAATGACGTTTCCTTTATTTATTTTCCAATTTAACTAATCAGGTGCTGCATTAGACACTTCCCTTGACAAATAGGCCGTATATCAGCGCCTATGCGCCGAGCGGGATTACCGTGAGCGGACCGCCGAGCTCACTAGCACAGTTGAGCGTTTCTAGCGACCTTCAGGATTTCAGATTCAAGGACATCCAGATTTTTGGACCGTATCATGCTCCGCATCTATTTTCGCAAGATGACATCGAAGAAATCGTGGGAGAGCTAGCCCCTGGCAGTACGGGTATGCGTCCAAGCCACATACCCGTCTTCTCAAGCACTGGCAGTGTCGAAAAGGGGGGGGACTTCAAAACGGCCCTCAAAGCTGCCATCAGGCAGATTTTGATGGAACCAATTCGCTGGCACGGTGTTCTCGAAGAACTGAAAACATCTATCCAGACGGTAGGACCGAAGGCATTCAAGGTCGTACCTATTGGGACTACGGCCGATCAACTCATCTATACTGCGTTGAAGCAGACGCCATTGCGAGCTCTGCTACCATCTGGTCCAGTACCGACCAGACCGGTTCTCCCTGAAGAGTACTTCAGTCCTCAAAAGCCTAAGCTCGCTATCATTGGAATGTCCGGAAGATTCCCGGGAGCTAAGGACAACGAGGCATTCTGGGACCTTCTCTACCAGGGGCTAGATGTTCACAAGCCTGTGCCAGCCCTTCATTGGGATTCCAAAACGCACGTGGATCCCACAGGAGCCACCAAGAATACGAGTGCAACACCTTTTGGTTGCTGGCTCGACGACCCTGCTGCGTTTGACGCACGTTTCTTCAACATCTCACCACGAGAAGCGCCGCAGATCGACCCTGCACAGCGTCTCGCCTTGATGACGGCTTATGAGGCGATTGAGCAAGCTGGTATTGTGCCAGACGCAACGCCCTCTACGAGGCGCGATCGGGTCGGTGTCTTTTACGGCGTGACAAGCAACGATTGGATGGAGACGAACAGCGCCCAGGATATTGACACGTACTTCATCCCAGGGGGGAACCGAGCTTTTATACCCGGGAGAATCAACTACTGCTTCAAGTTTAGCGGCCCGAGTTACGCAGTAGATACAGCATGTTCCTCCAGTCTGGCAGGAATCCATCTTGCTTGTAATGCGCTTTGGCGGGGCGAGGTCGACTGCTGTATCGCCGGCGGGACGAATGTCCTGACCAACCCGGATTTCACAGCTGGACTTGACCGAGGACACTTTCTCTCGCGGACAGGGAACTGCAAGACGTTCGACGATTCGGCTGACGGATACTGCCGCGGTGAAGGGATCGGGACTGTGATAATCAAGCGACTTGAAGATGCCATTGCCGATAACGATCCGATTCAGGGAGTGATCTTAGGTGCATACACGAACCACTCAGCTGAGTCGAGTTCCATAACTCGACCTCACGCCGGAGCTCAACGTGCGATTTTCAACAAAATTCTCAACCAGAGTGCGGTGGACCCCTACAGCATCAGTTACGTTGAGATGCACGGCACAGGAACTCAGGCAGGAGACTCGGGAGAGATGTCTAGTGTCCTAGACACATTTGCACCACCACTGGACCAGGTTAAAAGAGGTAGAAATCGTGATCAGGCTCTTTACCTGGGTTCTGCGAAGGCGAACATTGGGCACGGCGAAGCCGCCTCAGGAGTGTCAAGTCTGATCAAGGTGCTCCTCATGATGCAAAAGAACATGATAGTTCCCCACTGCGGGATCAAGACGAGGATCAACCGCAAATTCCCAACCGATCTCTCAGATCGAAACGTCAGGATTGCTCTGGAACCGACTCCATGGGAAAGGAACTCGGAGGCGTCGAAGCCTAGAAGGGTTATGGTGAACAACTTCAGCGCGGCTGGTGGAAACACGGCACTATTGATTGAAGACGCGCCCCTTGGACCCGAATCTGCTAGCGACGATAGTGACCCGCGAACTACTCATCTCATCGCTGTCTCGGCGAAGAATGGTGTTTCACTCCAAGGAAATCTCAGATCGATGCTTGGATTCCTGAAAACCAACCCGGAGGCTTCCTTGGGTCAGCTCTCATACACGACGACAGCACGGCGCACGCACCATCAGCATCGCGTTATGCTGACTGGCTCTGGCACCGAGGAGATATGCACTCAGATCGAGACGGCTCTTCGCGACCAAACGGGCATGACCAGACCAAAGAGTGCCCCCAGCGTTGTCTTTGCCTTTACCGGCCAGGGGGCACAATACCCCGGAATGGGGAAACAGCTATTCGACAGCTTCTCGTTATTCCGCAGAGAGATGCGTCAATTAGACCAGATTGGACAAAGCCTCGGTTTCCCATCCATTCTGCCTATAATTCAGTCTGAGGAACAAGATATCGGCATGTTCGATCCCACAGCTGTCCAGCTCGCCAGCATCTGCATGCAGATTGCGCTAACTAGATTGTGGGCATCCTGGAACATAGCCCCTATTGCCGTGGTCGGGCACAGCCTCGGCGAATATGCGGCTCTCAACGTCGCAGGTGTGCTTTCGGATGCAGACACCATCTACCTCGTGGGTAAGAGGGCCGAGCTGCTCCAGAAGAAGTGCACGCGAGACACCCATTCTATGCTGGTTGTTAAAGGGCCAGTGGAAGCCATTGCAAGCGTGCTGGACGGAAACCAGTATGAAATCGCGTGTATCAATTCGCCCGTCGAGACTGTCTTAGCTGGGCCGGGTAAAGACATCTCTAGGTTTCAGACGTTGCTCACTGATGCCGGAATGAAATCGACACTACTCAAGGTCCCTTATGCTTTCCATTCCTCCCAAGTTGACCCGGTACTGGCAGACTTTGAGAAGTTAGCAAGTGGCGTGACATACTCCAAGGCGAAGATGCCCATCCTATGCCCCTTAGACGGCAGCATCGCCAGAGAAGAGAGCAGGTTCGGCCCAGAGTACCTCGCTAGACACTGCAGAGAGCCCGTCAACATGCTTAAAGCACTCCATTCGGCCCACGACGATCGCATCATCACTGAACAGACTTCAATGCTGGAGATTGGCCCGCATCCAGCTATCTCGGGTATGATAAAGGCGGTGTTCGGTCCTCAGGTGGCAACTTTGCCGTCGGTGCAACGCGGTAGATCAACTTGGCAGACTTTGGGAGCAGCATTGAAAGCTCTCTATGCCGGAGGCGCTGATATTCGCTGGACCGAATACCATCGCGACTTCAAGGCGTCCCACAAGGTCATTGCCTTGCCCGCTTACAGCTGGGACTTGAAGGAATACTGGATACAGTATGTCAATGATTGGTCGCTCCGCAAAGGGGACCCTCCATTGACGATAAGCAACGGTTCGAAGCTTGATAGCACAACCATTCACCGGGTTGTTGAAGAGACCGGGGATTCCAAAAAGACCCGCATCATAGTAGAGGCAGACATCGCACGAAAGGATCTCAGCCCACTGGTACAAGGACACGAGGTTGATGGAATCCCACTTTGCACTCCGTCGGTGTACGCGGACATTGCTCTAACATTGGGTACATACCTTCTTGAGCGTTATCATCCGAATAAGAAAGAGAATCTGGTAGACGTGTCGGACATGACTATCTCGAAGGCTCTGATTCTCCAGGCTAAAGCTACCCAGCAGCTCCTCCAAGCGCACGCGGATGTCGATTGGGCCTCGAACGCGGCTACTATTATATTTATGTCGTTTGACGTAAGCATTCCTTGATTACTATTCCGATATAGCAAGCTGATTAGTGCATAGAACAAGCAGAAACTGCAGGAACACGCGCGATGCGTCGTACGCTTCAAGGACAGGAGCCTCCTGAAGACGCTGGAAAAAGATGCGATAAATATCAGACGAAAAATGCAAGTTCTCCGGGAAGGAATCGCCACGGAAACTACGGCACGATTCAATCGTCCTATGGCGTATCGCATGATACGACCCTTGGCACGGTTCCACGACGATTATAGGTCAATCGACGAGATGGTACTGAATAGCAAATCGTTGGAAGCTTCGAGCCGTCTGAGCTACGGCAGCGTCAAGAGAGGTGGTAACTTCCACACTCATCCAGCCATCATCGATTCGCTTACACAGTCCTGTGGATTTACCATGAACTGCAACGACAACACGGATCTCGATGTCGAAGTCTACATGAATCATGGATGGAGCTCTTTCCAGATATTTGAGCCTATTGACTTTGAGAAGGAGTACACAACTTACACGCAAATGTTCGAAGGGGCTGACAAGCTATGGCGCGGTGATGTCGTGATCTTCCAAGGCGAAAAAGTCGTTGCGAGCTTCAAGGGGATCGCGGTACGTCCATCTAAGGCCCCCAGGATGATACTGAATGATATGTGCTAACGACATTCTCTAGATCCAAGGAGTTCCGCGTCGGGTGCTCAAAGTGATCCTCTCAATAGAAAGTGGAAATGGGAGCAAATCGCAAAAGCAACCCACCGTGCACAAGAAGGAGCCTACCTCTCTCATGGTACCACCTACATCGCATGTATCGCGCGATCTCGCGCCGGCTACCAAAGAACACGATGTGTCTAAAGTAGCACAGGCGCTGTCGATTATCGCTGAAGAGAGCGGGATCGCATTGGCTGATTTCACTGATAATACGGTTTTCAGTGATGTTGGCATAGACTCTCTTCTCGGACTGACGATATCAGCTCGTTTCAAAGAGGAGATCGACGTAGACCTGGACTTCAACTCCCTCTTCTACGAATACCCTACCGTTCGCGATGTCAAGACCTTGCTGGGAGACTCTAAAGCAGGCGCGACCGTATTAACGGGAACTACCACGCCAGGAACCAATACGCCCGAGACTGGTACCATGACGCCAAGGTCTGGCATAACGGGAACCACGACGCCTATTGTCGACGAGGGCTCTTTCGATGCCAAGGGCGTTGACTTCCAACGTGCTCTCGACATAATTTCGGAAGAAAGCGGGGTTGCGACGACTGATCTCACTGACGATACCCATTTCACCGACTCTGGTATAGACTCGCTATTGTCTCTTGTCATCGTGAGCCGGTTCCGTGATGAGCTCGAGCTTGACATTCAGCATGAGACTCTCTTCTTGGAATGCCCGACTGTAGGCGACCTGAAGCGATTGCTACTAGGGCAGGCGGCAGAGATCGACTCCACACCGAAAATGGTCGAGAGCAACTCAGTCGCTCCTCCAGCTTCCCACGCAAAGGAAACCGCACACAAAAATAACGGCCCACCCGTCCGGACCGAGAGCGAGGTAGCATCTCTCACAGCCCGTAAGAAGGCTGTTGATGAATATGTTCAGAAGTATATCTCCGGGTTCTCCGTGCCTGCCTCTAACTCCTTGTCTCGTGTCCCAAGCGACAATGAGAAAGCTGTCTTGGTCACGGGAGCGTCTGGAAGCCTTGGAGGGAACCTCGTGTACCATATCGCGGGCCTTCCCGACGTGAAGAAGGTCGTTTGCCTTAACCGTGAAAACAAAGCGGACCCATACGTTCGTCAACAGAAGGCCATGAGGGAAAAAGGCATTCGATTTCCAGAGGCCCTCGAGCCTAAGTTGCTCGTGCTGCAAACCGACAGCTCTAAGCCAATGTTTGGACTGCCGAAGAGCGACTACGAAGACCTCGCGAATTCCGTTACTCATCTCATTCACAATGCCTGGCCAATGAGTGCCAAGCGTGCTTTGCCAGGCTTCGAGTCGCAGTTTCAAATTATGCGTAACCTCATCGATCTTGCGTGCGACGTCTCATCCCGACGTCCAAAGGACTTCAAGTTCAGCTTCCAAATGGTGTCGTCTATCGGTGTAGTCGGCCACTACCAGCTTGGGAACAGCGAGAAGACCATCGTACCCGAAGAGAGGGTCGATATTGACGCGGTATTGCCAAACGGATACGGAGATGCGAAGTGGGGTTGCGAGAGAATGCTTGACGAGACTCTGCACAAGCATCCGGAAAGATTCCGCGCCCACGCCGTCAGGCTGGGACAGATTGCCGGGTCCAAGACTAGCGGGTACTGGAATCCGATGGAGCACTTCGGATTCCTGATTAAGTCGTCGCAGACGCTGAACGCACTGCCCGACCTGGAGGGAGGCCTTTACTGGACCACCGTAAACGACATCGCGGGCGCACTGTCCGACCTGGTCCTATCGGATCGCACGCCCTACCCGATCTACCACATCGAGAATCCCGTCGGCCAGCCCTGGCGCGAGATGACAGCTATCCTGGCCGACGCGCTGCACATCCCGTCCAAGAACATCATACCCTTCGACGAGTGGATCGAGCGCGTGCGCGCGGCGCCGCAGCGCAACAACCCGGCGGCGACGCTCTTGGACTTCCTGGACGATAACTTCCTCCGCATGTCCTGCGGCGGTCTCGTCCTCAACACGAAGAAGACGCTGGAGCACTCTAAGACTCTCGCTGCTGTCGGCCCGGTGAGCGAAGAAGTGGCGAGGAAATACATCCATATCTGGAAGGAAATTGGCTTCTTGAACTAGGTGATGGTCCTTTTTTTTCCTTACATACCTAGAAAAAAAGGCCCGAGGATGGGTAAATTTTAGACGCGTCAATGTATTTTTTTACTTTTCGAATACTGTATGAATCTCCCGTCATCTCCTACTGTATTAATTGTGCTAGATATCGTTCTGAAGATCTTAAAATAGACTGTCAGCACCCGAGCTAAGCTGCAGGTGGTAAGCTTATGGTTATGTAATCACAAGCCTTGGCACTGTGTTAGGTACCTAACTGTTCCTCGTCCCTGAACAAACAGGGACCATAGTTTCTTTTGATCCCTATTGAACACAGACGCACTATATATATCCCTCCCACTCCCTCCAATCATTCAACTACCTAGGTAGCATCTATCACTCTCGTCGAATCGACCATGAGTTCGGCTTATGGGGTTATGGCGTGTGCCAGCGAATTAATAGCACATAGCACACTGCATGGTAACTGTGCCACAAGGCTACCTACCTTGCGCACCTTCGATCCCGATCTCCGCCAGTCTCACAAGATATTATCGTTAGCTCTATAAGCTCTCTTAACACTTGGCAAATCGTGGGAGGGTCTTCTTCGTTACCCAAAGTGCGCTTTCATTCATGAGACATATCCTCCGTCCTACAGAGAGCGATTCAGCGAGAATCGTGTCAGTTGTCCCACTCATCCAAGATCTCGATGTCTACGATGGTGCAAAACATACCTACATAGTAGGCACCGAGATGTTAGTACACCATGCAATGCTACATAGCTGATATACACCCAACTGGACAAAGTCACCAACATACATGCAAGTTGGGGGCCTATAAGGGACTACACGATGCCCCATTGGCCTTCTTGTCAGCTTGCATGCTGACCCGGGACAACGTACCCTTCCCGTTCCCTGTCGATAGCACCACCACACCTACTTTTAGAAAAGCTACGCTTTTGCGGCGAGATATAAATTGAACACTCAGCTGTGCTACCGAGACTGAGGGGTAGGATTCTCTTGGCCATGCAGTTCTGGACCAGTCCGCAGAATGTTTCCCGGAGCCTCCAAGATGGAGTGCTTATTCTTCTCTCAAAATACCTAGTTTGACCATTCGCTTCAGTTGCCCGGGATATGCGCTACTCATTCCGTTGCTTCATTTCCGCCTGCTGCGTCGCCATGAATTAGCTTCTCCAAGAAAGATGCCGGACTAGGTACTAGGTTTTCAACCGCTTAGCGGCGACGATCACTCCCCTCACGATGCATTCCGCGTCAACTGGGCCGAACTTTGCCAACGGCTTCGCCCCGCTTCCGCAGATCGACGCGCCGGATGATTTCGACAACAACGAGCAGGAGCCGGGCGGCGCATATCGGCAACAGAGATGGACTCCTCATACCTTTCGCAGTCAGGTACAGCAAGTCCTCCGACAAAGCTCGACGCATCAGGCGCAAGCTCAAGGGAGCGCGCGCAGCTCACCTGCTTTCTCGGACAACACGCTTATCGGCGGTGACTATCTAGACGTGCCGGTTCGGGATTACGAAGAGGTAGATATTGGAAGCCATGTTGAATATTACGACGGATATTACGCTCCCGAAGCTGTGAATCTCTCACCAACCACCAGTACTAAAGCTGGCCTTGGACTCGAAGTTCATTGCGCGCCTGCTTTTGCCCTATCTCCCGGAGGACTCTATGTTGACGATCCTTTGACCAACATTAGTTACCTTGGCTCGGAAGGGAAGATTGAAGAAAAACTGCCCCACGAGCCTCGAAATTTCAAACCCTTTGTCTTAGGATGGAGATTCTTGTCTGCTCTCTTTTTGATACTGGCTATTCTTGTCGCGTTGGCCGAGCTGGGCATTCAACTTCTCCCAAATGAGTCTGGAGTTACTAGGCCCTCTCAAGCATTTGACAACACGACTGAAATCCGCTTACGGTCTATTTCTCACGATGAAGTCGATCCACCTAATCCTTTCGCGCTGTTCAGACGTCAGAACGACACTGGTCCCAATCATGACGGCTCTACATCCACAACGACAAGCATGCCCACGTCAACTAGCACTACGTCTAGTTCGACAGTAACAGCACCAGGTTGGACTTCAAGCTCAAGCTCAAGCTCGATACTGCAAATCACCACATCGTCTCCAGTAGGTGATCCGACTACCAGTCTTAGTACGGATACCACCACCATAGTACCAACGCCGACTACGACATCCTCAGTGCCCCAACCACCTACATCTACTACTTCAGTGGCTTCGGCTCCCCTTCCACCTCCCCCGCCCCCTCCACCTCCACCTCCTTCTTCAGATACTACGACTACTACATCTGAACCACTATCAACGTCTACAACTTCTAACTCAGAGACTTTACCTTCGTCTCCGCCTCCGCCTCCGCCTCCACCTCCACCTCCGCCTACCCCTCCTCTAAGCAGTACGGTATCAACTCAATCGCTACCGTCGCCTCCATCTTCAACTACCATCATTTCGTCTCAAGTGGAACCACCACCTCCGGCCTCAACTTCTGACGCTTTACCACCACCCCCACCCCCACCAACATCAATATCAATACCTCTACCTCCGCCAACAACTAGTTCGGAAAATAACCCACCACCTGTTTCTACTTCAGTAGCTTTACCCCCATCTTCCACTACACCACCTCTACCACCACCTCTACCACCACCTTCTTCTACATCTTCACCAGTGGTTTTGCCTCCATCCTCCACTGCATTCCCCTCGTCATCCTCTTTTGCTTTTACCCCCTCCATAACGACTCCGTCAGCAACGCCTCAGGGCCCTACTTGGCCCAGTAATCCATCTAGCTTAACTACTTCTAGCACGACCAGTTTTAGTATAACAGTGACAGAAGACCAAACTACGACAAGCTCAGCATTAGGGGGTCAGTGGCCCACTCCAGATCCAGGCTCCTCCACACTTTATACAACATCACCATTCTCATCGTCTTCGGTCCTGGAACCTACTCCACCTGATTCTACGTTGCCAATCCCGCCGGCCCCTCCTTCGTCGACATCAACTTCATCTCCCGTATCTACGCAAGATCCTTCTACGCCATCCACGATTCTTACGTATCCAACCTCAACGGCGCATAGCACCAGTTCCATATATTCATCACGTATCACTACAACTACAGCATCCCGACAAGAATCACTTTCCAGTAGCTCAATTAGTATAAGCAGCACTGCCTCAACTAGTACAGTATCCGGTCTATTTGACCAATCGTCTGAAGCCCTTTCCTCGAGCTATTCGGAACTGCATACCGAGCCACCTCCGCCTAGTACATCTACGCAAAGTATCGTATCCTATACAACGGAACAGTCTCCATCACACAACGCTTCAACGGCAGAAGCTACGTTGCCAGTACCTTTTGCGACAATCACAGAGGCAGCTGATGTACAATACCCGCCTATTACCACCACAATAGTAACCTCGGTGAGCCAGAGTAATGGATCTTTCTTGAAGAGTACTCTAGTCAGTGTCATTCATGCTATCAAGGGGGATCTAACGAACTATGCCACCACATACACGGACTCGGATGGTAATCCAACTTGGACAGAGAGTTTTCTCGCACAAACTTCGCACCAGACGGTGACATACTACAATGCCAATGGGAAGCCTACGAAGACAGGGATAGAGGTTGTTCTTTTCCACCCCAGCAAGACAACTCTCGTGGATTATCAAGGACGGGCAACGAAGACCTTAGACTATTATGTTGGCCAAGTCACGGCCGTCTTAACTGATGAGAACGGCCGCCCGACGGCTACCAGGACTTCTATGGTTTCCGAGACCGTGTCGCTCGCTACACTTTTCGACAGCAACGGTGTAGCTACGGAGACAAAAACCGAGCTTGTTCCGTTGTCTCTAACGACTACCTTGATCGTATCACCAACCTCGAAATCATCGCCGAATTCAGAAAGTGCCAAAGCCGTACATATAGTTCCTATTTCCGATGGGAAATACTTCTTAGGTCTTATGCTTCCAACTTTTATCGCGATCCTTATTTCAATTCCCATCCGGATAATTGACCGGAATGCTAAGCTCTATCAACCATTCCATGCCTTGGTATCGTCGGAAGGGGCCCAGGCCCGTGATAGCTTGTGCCTCCAGACTGCTGATATCTGGAGTTTCCGGGCACGCATCCGCTCACTTTTGAATGGACAGATCCTTCTCACCTTAACAGGGTTACTATTGTTAGGAAGCGTCGTTATGATCCCCTTGAGCTCAGAAGCGGTCCGCATAATTCTAGAGGGGCCGGATTGCGCCACATCAAAAGGAGAGACACTGACATGCAAGATGGCACTTGGCGTCTATACAGTACCAGCGCAGATCGCCGTCGCACTTCTTGTCTTCATGGCGGTCCTAGCCGGCGCGATTGCCCTTGTGCTACGGAAATGGAAAACGGGACTCGACTGGAATCCCTGGTGCTCGTTCCGTATGGCACAACTTGCGACCAACAACGAAATTCGCAACCTCATAAACCGACGTTTACGCGATAATCTACACGAGAGGGACGGCCGCATGACGAACAGAGAATTGAATAAGGCGCTTGCAGGGATATCCTTCGTGCTGGACTTCTGGGAGGACAACGGCGATCGCCAATACAGTATTCTAATCCCGAACCAGGTCCATTCGTTGAAGAAGGATAGGAAATTCGTCGCTTTCAAAAAGAGAAAGGCTCCGCGAAGACGGAAGCAAGGGAACACTTTGCCCTTCTTCATTCTTACGTGGAGCGGCAAGCTGCTTTTCATAGCTTTGTTGTGTGCCGTGCAAATTGGGCTATTGGTATATAATATTACAGGAGAGGGCCAAGACTACGCCGAGTTCATGATGGGCAGGTGGCGAGTTGTCCGGTTCCTCTTCACCTTTGTCGGCGTTCTCATCTCGTTGATTTGGGGATCGTTCTTCTATGGTGAGTTTGGCTAACTGCAATACCAACCAGTCTCTTGACATGGATGTTGACGAAGTCTTCTAGCCGTTGCGTTCCTCAGCCCTCATAAGCTCCGCCGCCGTAAACGACTCTACAGTGGGGAGGCTGCATACATGACGCCACCCACCAATCCTTTCAGCGGTCTTCGGTCGTCCTTTATCCCCGGTCGTCGAGACCTGTATTTAGGAGTAGTATCTGTTACCGCCATACTGTCCGAGATCCTCCCCTTACTTCTCAGTATTGCACTTGACAAGTGCACTGAAAATTTCTGGGCTAATACGGTATGCCTCTGGATGGCGGTGAGCCTCTTGACAATCATGATCCTTACAGTAACCGGCTCGTTCTTTGTGTCCTGGCCGCACATGCCAATCGACCCTAGCACAATCGCTGGAGGGATGTACTACGGCTTGATACTTCTGTCTACGAGCCCATCCTCTGGACTTCTCTTGGGTAGAGCAAGCCCTGGTCTCGTTTGATGATAGAGCACATTAGGGTGATACATGATGCTGACACAATCAGGTTCAGGGGGGAGAGTTTTCCTATTTTTACATGATATCCGATACCTATATCTTTACTATAAAGACGTATCAGTTCTATCCGTTATCATTACATCTCCCTCAGTGATACTTGAGACCCTTCTCGTTTCGGTCAACGGCAATCTTGGTGGCCGCATCGAGGTCTTCTTCTGGAAGGCCCAGGATGTCATTGGCGGTCCCTCCCCGTCTAGCCTCGTAGTTGCCGAAACCGTCCTTGAACCAGGTCCTGGTGTAGAGAATCTCGGTGAATGCACTATAGTCACCATCGTAAAACCGCTTCTTGGCGTCTTGGAAACGCTTGGGGGTCTCCTCATAGGTAATCGTCCAGTCGGATTCCTTGGTTCCGGTCACACGGAGGACGGCGGCGAACATTTCCTTCTGCGTAAGGCAGAACGAGGACACGTAGATGAACTTGTTCTTGTAATCGGCCAGGCTTGGGCTCCCCGGCTTCTCGGGCTCGATGGGTAGCGAGAGCAACTTAGCTACGGCCCTTCCGCACTGTGGCCAGGTCTATGAGATGGTCAGCACGCCAGACGCACAACCTTAGTCTCGATCACGTATCCCAACTCACGGTGGTGTTCATCTTGGTCTCGCCGTCGTCGAAAAATGTCCAGGTGCGATTCTTCCAGTCCATGCCGTACGTCTCGGTTCCGTAACCCAGGGAATACTCGTACCAGAAGCCGGTCACCACGCCGATCCACGAGGACACCCCGAGCTCCTCGACCAGTTTTCGCACGTGGAGATCCGACCTGCCCAGCAGAGCTTCTTGAGATATAGCCTCCTCCGCCCTGTCGCTACCCCACTCGTTTGGCAGTAAGAAGGGCACCTTCGCAGCGGCTGCGGCACGAACCAGCTTCACTTGCGTGTCGGGAGGTGCGCGGTAGTCCATCGTGATGATGAGGGCGTCTTGGCCCTCGAGCGCGTCCACGAGCGTCGACTCGTCATTGTAGTCCACCTTGGCTACCTTTACCCCTGCGGGTATGGAATTGACAGCCGAGCTATCCTTCCGGGTGACGGCCGTAACCTCGTGCTTTCCAAGGTCCAAAAGTTCCTTCAAAATGAATGTGCCGATGGTGCCGGTCGCCTGAGCGGATGGAAACTGGATTAGCGGAGATTCGACATTGGCAACGCTGGAGGAAGAGGTCTACTTACACCCACGAGGGCCACCTTCTTGACGTGGTTGCTCTGGGACATGGCTGTGGTTCGTGGATATGGAGATAATGCGTTTACCGAGTCACGTAGGGGAATGTGTATAAGATAGAATTAGGTTGAGGGCGAATAGTGCGTTTGACACGAGGCTGTGATATTCGATGGACACAGAGCATCACAAGAGGGATTGAACGTCGCTTTATATATCCATGATGCAGTGGCTGTTGGGGATTACCCCTATAGTCCAACTGACGACCTTATAGTCTATTATCATGATTCATGAACATGCAGCCTTCATGCATTGCTATCTCAAGTGCAAGCTCACGGAGATGTCTGGACTTACGACCAACGCGATATACCGGAGTTAATGACGAAACGGGACGCAGGCCAAAACGCCAGAATTCGGCCTTGAAATGAAAGCGCGAGCTTGCCAGGTAGGTACTTCGTACCTTGGACTTAATCCCACCAATACAATATACGGATCTCGCTTACTAATTGACCCACTATCGACCCCTTTTACCAGCAAAATAGTGGGGAGTGCTCCCCCCTATTCTATTATCACCTGGTTTAGCCCAGTCTGAATTAGAGATTTACTATCACCATTCCAATTCTATAATGTTTTAGTTACGACGTGTTGGTTCTAGAAGCCATTTTATAAGCCGGACCAAGGAGGCAAACCATTATCCCCATAGTAGAAGCGTCCTTATCCGAGTGGCCATTGACTCAGCTCAACACAACTCATCTCACATCAATAGTAGTTAAAGTCTACTAGTTAGATAAGGGAGAGGATGAAAACTCTTATATGTCGTACCCGGTAAGTTTAAGTTGATGCATACTATTGCATAATTATGAAGCAACTATCTATCGCCTGGTGGAAACCACTGGAGATTGTTAATGGCTGCGATGATGCGGTCAAAACGGATTTAAGACAATTAATTAGTCAATGGCATGGTTCTCGGCCCTCGCGTACTTTGAGTTGCCAAGAATCAAGGGAATATTAGTAATACACCTATATAGAAATCGTAACAGCAGATCTAGAAGCCATGGAAGTTAATTATAAGGGTCTTATGTTGAGATTTAGAGAGGTGATGGCTGTGTTGGGAGGTAGCCACCACTCTAGGGATATCCCAGCTTCTCCTCCCACGGATACTCATTGGACTCATTCTGAACATGAGGAAGGATCTCGAGAGCAAAGCTGGAAGGTCTAGATGTTAGCATCGGCGGTGAACAGCTAAACGACGGTTTTTTATTTCTCGACTGACTAGCACGCCGACAACCTAAGTGGTCAGTAGTTGGTTAAAGAAATCGGACGGAAACCATTAAGTCACTTTATTGACCGAAATAACAAAACTACTTTGCCAGAAGAGTTCTAAGTGAACTTCTAGTTATATTGAATCAAGTATATCGTTCTAGAAG
Source organism: Hypoxylon cercidicola (assembly GCA_022578845.1). Lineage (NCBI taxonomy): Eukaryota > Fungi > Ascomycota > Sordariomycetes > Xylariales > Hypoxylaceae > Hypoxylon > Hypoxylon cercidicola. Next base: position 1,488,043 of record MU399494.1, on the reverse strand, counting down.
TGGTCTGATTTGCTAAGATGATTGAACATTGGTGTATCAGTCGTAAGTCCGACGTTACGTGTCAGCCGTCACTGTCCGTCCATGGCCATTATCTGCATTCCTTTCACCAGATTCACGGCTTTAATGTAGGCTCTGTGCACTCCCTCTCAATGTAGTTCGTTCGGCGGGAGATCATACGATTCCTCCGCCGTCGATTGGCCCCATCCATTGCTATATGGGGATCATCGACGGACCTACCCTTAGTCCGTATGACTTAACGCCCCGCGAGACATATTTCAACGTATAATGAACCTGCACCACTCACTGCTACTTCCGTGATTGCGTCTAGCATGCATGATTACGGCGGAAGCCGGGAACACTTGAAGCAGTCCCCAAGGCGATGATAGACATTTTGATTGTCCGGCCGTAGCTTAGCTGAAAGTACGTATCCGGACCAGCCGGCGGCAACAAGGGACTCCGGAAGGTGGAAATGGGTAGCATTGCAATTGTACGAATCGTCCGGACGGCGGCGGTCGGAATCGGCGGCTAGAGATCGCCGCAGTATATATCATACATATCGATGTGAAGCCTGACGCCGAACTTGAGAACAACTTAACTTTTTTTTATCTATTAACATTTTCTTCGTGTGTCTTCGCATATACAGCAGTCACACTAAAATACCAACCTTACAATTGATGTGCGACTTGGCACACGATTTCGAGTTGCGCACACAGTAGCATCGCGGTAACATGAACATATTGGCCGCATGCGTGATAGTAGCATCCCACTACACTTGCCAATCATTCCGCATCTAATTTGTACTCTTTCCCCTTGAGTCATACATACCCGTATACCTTCTCGTGCCTCTAGGTACATCTTCACTGCACACCAAGTCCCTAAGTACGGGTAAATACATCACAATTGGTGTGCCCCGTCCATCAAGGTACCCCCTTCTTGGCGTTTACGAAAAGAATCTACAATCTCAGGCATGTTTACATGCTCCGTTACGTGTTCGAAGTCACAATTTTTGATCTGCTGAACACCAATTCGCCTGGGATACACATCGACAAATTGCCAGGACGATACAAATCGCCCAGGACAATACAAGTACGGGGCTTAAAAGAGACGGGGATGCATGTAGACATCTGGTGCATCCGAAGCTAGTCCCGTAAGTCATAAATTATGTCATTGAGGCTCCGCTCATACCTTTCCAGGTTTATTCAACACTGTCGAGACTTACACTCATCTAATTTCCTCCGTGAAATTAAATGAAGGTCTTTCTTCTTCTAACTTAGTTCAAACACCCAATTCATTGCCCACCATGATCGGTCTTCGCCGCTCCCTGGCGGCGATGTCACTAGTCATTTTCTCTGTCTGCGCCCTTTCTGGCCAGGCCGCAACCACCGCACTGGGACGTGTCTTCCCTGAAGCCACGGAGAGCATCACTGCCGTGTCTGATTGCCATCAGCAGGGTACTTCCGCGTAAGCTTTCACTTTCCTTAAACTGAGATCGTGTACTAAAGGGCCTTAGCTTTTGCCCCCATGGCACAACCGGACTTCAGGTCGTAATCTCGGCTACAGCTACAGGTGTAATCCAGCCTACCTATACCGGCTGCCAGGAGCGTGGTGACGAACCGTAAGTTGACTCAATCCAACGCACTAAATAATGGCACTAACAATATATTGTGTTAGACTCTGTATTTGCCCCGATGGCTCTAACGTCGAAATCCTCGTTCCAGATGAGAACTCGCAGCAAGGAAACCTCGTAGAAGGAGGCAGTAAGATGATCTCTCACTTTTATGACGATGTTAAGTAAGCAGTTCCATACCTAACTCCTTTCCGGCGATGTTCTAAAGTATTAGTAGGCATTACGCTCGTGGCGATGGCGAAAGCAGTGGAACAGACTGCTCCAAGAGCAACGAACATAACAACATACCCCTCAGAGGTGGCCTTACCTTCGTTATTCTTGTCACCAGTTTCTTTGGCAAGTCTCCTAAATACGTAGATTCACTGTCTTGGTATTATACTAATGGTGTGTTGTAGGTGCCGTCGGCCCCATATTCCTCAAAAGAATCTTACCAGCCAAGTTCCAAGCGGTGTTCATCCTCCTGAAGCAGTTCGGCACCGGAGTCATCATTGCAACAGCACTGGTCCATGTGAGTCTTCGCAGCTTACAACAATACACTCCGTTACGCAGTAGCTAATTGTTGTTTGTTATCCTAGCTCCTAACTCATGCAGAGCTTATGTTCGCCAACGAATGTATCGGAGAGCTTGGCTACGAAGGAACGGCTTCTGCGATTGCTATGGCCGGCTTATTCCTAGCATTCGCGATGGAAAATGCAACCCACCGCCTAGCAAAGAAGTTCTGTGCGCGATCCGAGTACAACGAGGAGATGGTTGGTATCTTGGTGCTTGAAGCCGGCATGCTGCTCCATTCACTTTGTGAGTCTCTACTCCCGCATAGATTTCTTTGCCATTCACAACTAACGGTGTTTTCTTTGTGGTAGTGGTTGGCCTTACTCTGGCAGTGGCAGAAGACAGTTTCTTCGTCACTTTATTCGTCGTGATCCTCTTCCATCAGATGTTCGAGGGTATAGCTCTCGGAACTCGTATTGCCTCTATCGGCCATCAGAACACAACTGAGGGAGTCAATGCCAGTCATGCGCCGGAAGGTCAAGATAAGGCTTCATCTTCATCGGCTCAAGACGCAGCAATCACAGAGCATGTAGATTCTATGGAGGAAAGTGAGAATTGCAAATCGCTGTCGATGTTGAAAAAGCTATTCATGGCCGCTGCGTTTGCCTTGATTACTCCGATCGGTATGGCAATTGGTATTGGTTTACTTCGAAGCTTCAACGTCAATGATCCGACTATTCTAACGGCTTTTGGTACTCTGAACGCGTTGTCTGCAGGCATACTCGTATGGGTTGGAGTGGTGGAGATGTTGGCTGAAGACTGGATGCATGATGGTGAGCTGGCGAATGCAGGATCTGTGCTGACCACTTTCGCGGGGGTTGGACTCGTGGCTGGCATGGCACTCATGAGTTTCTTGGGCAAATGGACATGAATGGTAGCACATTCGTATTCCTCTAACGGAAGATATCTGCCCCTGTGTACCTAGCTGCTAGAGACCAGGTACACGAACGGAACTGAGCTGCAACTAGCAGACATGACAGGAATAAAGACGAATTACTAGGTAATCTGCGCTAGGTACATACTTTGCGGCTCCATGTGTAGATATTGGTCACTGTGCGAATACGTGATTAAAGATAGGTAGATGGAGGTACATTCAGGAACTGAATATAAGTATGATGCTAGTTGACTCAAGCCATCTGAGATGCCTATAGAGTAGGCAATGGGCTTTACCTGATGTACCACGCTGAAGATGACCGCAACGATAAAACGGTAATATAGTGTGGATTGGAGATAACTACCGAGACTCATAACGATATAATTAGTATAGTAGCATGGGGCTATACTTGGAGCTCAGAAATATTTGGCTGCGATTGCGATGGGGGTGGTCTGGGGTTGCATGCATGCCTACCAAGGAACATACCCTATGGTACAACGCCATTAGCTTGCTCCCCGTACACACTCTTATAATTTGGGCACATTCCCTTTTATTATCTTGACCCTTAATCTGGACCCTTCGGTATTTTTCTCACTGAGGCTGGCCTATTCCCCATTTTGTCCTATTCCAACATGGATTCACTCCAACAATCCGGTGGCACTTCTGTCTCAGGCTTCCGCGATGCGGGAATAAGTCTCATCGTGATCACGGCTCTCTTTGTATCTGTACGGATTGCAAATAGCTTCAGCTCCGGGAATAGGAGGTTGCTTGCCGATGACTGTGAGCAAATCCGCTAAGGGGTATACAAGTAACGACTACGCTGACATGTCACCCTAGTTCTTTCCGTCCTGGCATTCATTCTTCTTGTCTGCTATTCGGCATTGAATTATATATCGGCAAATGGTGAATCTCTCTTCTCCTCCGCAGGAACTGAAGGCTAATGATGACTATCAAGATTTACAGGATCCAAACAACCCGAACCTGACAATTAGTTACTTTATGGAGGTACTCACAAGAACAATTCCTACTATAAACCTCTCTGTTACGCTAATATACTGTCGAACTCCAGTGTTCCCTCGCTCTCACCTTAATTGCTGGCTTTGCAATGTACTTTTCGAAGACCCCTCTCTTCATCCTTTACATACGACTCTTTGGGATCAAGGCATGGTTACGCGTAGCTTCTTATGCTACACTTGTATTGTCCTTTGTACTGTTCTTGACCAGCCTATCCATCGCCGGCGCAGCCTGCTCCCAGAGCAATGAAGGCGCTGATCCAACACGCCTTGCAACGTGTATAAAAACATCAATACTGGTGGGAGTTCTGAACGGATCGACTGCTGTTGTCACAGACATCATTATCATCATCCTTCCACTCCCAATTATAGCGAAGCTAGCTCTTCCACTTCACAAGAAGATTGGACTAGCTGTTCTTTTCTTGACTGGCATCTTGTAAGTAATCCATGGAAATCGCATAGACTCTGATCTTATATAATGTGTGAAGCGCAACCATCGCTAGCGCCATCTCGCTCTGCTTTAAATCGTTGTCTCTGGCAGGACACTCGACTACCCTGGGACCAACGTTATTTTGCACGTAAGTTCACTGCCATGATCTTCGAATGGTCTCTCTCGACTGACTATCGTCCTATCTAGGATTATTGAATGCTCTCTAGCCATCATGGTTGGTTGCGCACCGGCAATTCGATCATGCTGGTCTAGGTATGAGAAGGACTACGCCTTATACGCAAAGATGCGATCTATGTTGTCAAGCTTCAAGCTCAGCAGTCCGCCAAGGACGGTTAAAACGGAGTGCCAACAGTATGAACAACTGCCTTGAGCTTAGCAATGGGACTTTCGCGCATGGGGGTGGAGGTCTGTAGTTGGGGGGACGAAGTATAAGGAAGATAGGGGTAATAGGGGGCAATCCTTGAATTGAATAACTGAAAAACTACCTAGCATAAAGAGACTGGGATCGGATATTTCAGATGGATATTCGGACTATTTAAATGTAACGAAGCCAATGATTCCCTTTTCTTACCTCTTGACCTTGCGTACCTAGTACCTAGAAAGACGAAAGGCGTAGTATCTGCTTGATTCGCTTCTAGGCGGCATTCAAGTGTCACTATAGTTTATATCCTTATGGGTACTCCTTAGACGAAGAGTAACGATAAAAACGCAGATAAAAAGAAGTTAACATATTCCAATTGGGTATTTATCAGGTATATATATATTTGGCTTACTTCGGTATGAGGTAGGAAATGAATCAGAGTTCTCGGATGTACCTAACCTAGGTAGGTACTTAGGAGGTACCTAGGTAGTTAGCGGATCAATTGAATTCCGGCTTCTCTTGGCGATTCCAATTCGGCTTCTTCGTCATTGATGACAGGAACATGGCCGCTTATCTCCGCCCGCAGTTTTCTCGCCACACCCGCTCTCACTTGCAATCTTCATAGTAGCACAATGCGTTTTCCTTGGTCATTATTTCATTTAGAAAATGGTGATGGCTAAGGGGGTGGCAGCCCCCTACGTTTGCGCTCGATGCGCTCGAAACTCGCTAGCTCGACACACGCAAATTCCCGCCTACAGCCAACGGAAAAAATACACGACGAGCTCTCCTAATACGTTAACTAGCGGTAGACCGGTGCGCGAAACCGACAACTCTGCCAATGGCAAGACCGACTCCGAACCAGGGCCTATGGCCCGGCGTCTTCAAGAAGCAACCGAGGAAGCATTGCTTACGGGCGGCAAAGCGGGTCGGCGAGCAGTGGAAGATGCCGGCTTCTCGGAGGAGTTAAAAGAGCGCTTACTTGCGAAAGTGAAAGATGCAGAATTTCGATCTGAGCACGCAGCAGCCTTTGCCGAAGCTGGTATGCCTTCCGCAGCCGGAGCGGGCACCCGTATGACAGCTACCAGCCAACCGTGGACTGGCACAGAAACCACCGAAGACGCCGTCCTTCGAATGCTGAACGACGCGCACAAGCCTCTGAAACGGGAACTCCGAGGTCGTCCGAAGATGCCCGATCTGAAACCGGTCGATATGCGAATAGGCCAAGAACCGAAGATGAGCGCCGGGCACAGAGCGGCCAATGCTAGAGACAAGGCTGCTACCTACACAGGCTTAGGGTTGAAAGAGCTGGGAGAGAGTCTCAGCAAGGATGAGAAAGAAGCACTACGAAAGGAATTCCGGGATCGCTTTAGGCCTGCTGCTCGGGCGATGCCGAATACTCTCACAGGACTGGCTTCACTAGCAAACGAACGAATCGAAGACGCGATCGCGAGAGGACAGTTCAAAAATATCCCGCGAGGAAAGGGAATCGAGCGAGACACTCGATCCGATAACCCTTTTATTGATACTACCGAGTACATTATGAACAAGATGATCAAACGGCAGGAGATAGTGCCGCCGTGGATTGAGAAACAACAGGAGCTAGCAAGGGCGGCGCATGTCTTTCGGTCCCGACTGCGAAACGACTGGAAACGGTACGCAGCCCGGATGATTGCAAGCAAGGGCGGTTCGCTCGAAGATCAAATGAACCGAGCGAGACAATACGCAAGAGCCGAACAAGCGTATAACCCGCGGAAGCGGAACGTGGATCAGATAGCTGTACCTACTAATTCGACCGACGATCCAGTCATGGTGAAGGTGCGACAAGATGCATCTCTAGCTCTGAATTCCGAGCCGGCGCCGAAGACGGCTGACAGTGGGGCGACACCGACAGACACCCCGTTACCACGGCCTTTCCGAGACGACGCGTGGCTGTCTACGGAACAATCTTACATGGACCTATCGGTGACTCATTTAAACGCACTGACACGGTCATACAATTTGATGGCGCCCGAGCTCGCCAAGAAGCCTTACTTCTCCCTCGAGCGAGAGCTCAACAATTGCTACGCAGACGTGGCGCCGCAGCTCGCCGATGCCATCAAAGAAAGGGCTACCAGACCGTCAAAACCTTTGATGGACGGCTTTGGACACACGCCTAGCACTATTCTAGATCGGTTTGGAAAAGGCGGCCACACTGCTAAGGTATACGATTCCAAAGCGCCTCACTACGGATTTAAAGAAATGTGGAGGGACCTGTGGAACCGTCAACCCGATTGATGTGTAACGTCTACCTGCAGCGGTGTAGTATCGTAGAGACAGCAATATAGTTGTAACCATGGTCTTGGATTAGATATACAATACGCGCATATCGCAAGCTTCGCAAGAGTATACCCGACACTGAATACGGACGCCTAATAAGTATAGATGCAATACAGATTGCCATTCGACGCGGTAGAAGTTGACCCGGACATTTTAAGGTGGCCAAACCCCGACTATCAGGTATGTATCATTCCCGGACCAAAGGGATTTCCTGGTTCCTTGGGGCCGACCCGTTGAAGAATACCCTAAGCCATAGCCGAGCTAGTTTATCCAGGGGACAGGCTACCGGCCATCACGCTTTCGTCATATTTAGTGCTCGACACCCCGGGCAGAGGAATATTTGAATTGAATGCACGAAGCCGAAAAATAGACAGGTAATAAGTCTCATATCGAAAAGCAATTTTGAATCCTCTTTCAACCTTGGTCCTCTAGTTACACTACTTACATCACCTGTTCCATGAGCTGGAATAGGCAATACAGCTGAGCTCCAAGTTCGCGACAGTGGTACCACTTATACGGCCTAGACTAATTTCGGGGGGCATTCGGCGTTCTCCATCTTCCCCAGAAGCTTCAAAAGCTACGAGTTGCGATCCTAGGCTGTACTTGGAATTCTCTAGACTCTCCACTCTCTCCTCGTTTTCATTTCTTCATTGATTTTCCCGTTTTCCTGTTTTGTTGTTTTTCTTTCCAGTTCTGGAGCTACCCGTCTCCCCTATTCTGCAAACAGCTGTCCTCTCGCAAGCTCATTAACAGAATCGCTGTCCTGCCCCTCGCTTCCTCCGTCGCTCGTACCTCCAATAGGCACTTTCGCGAGAGCTGCTGAGCTCGGTTTGTGGCAAAATGGCGTCGCCAGTGGCCTCCGCAGCTCTCAAAGCTCGAGTTGCTCGGCCGTCTCTCTTGAAGAAGCTGTGCCGACCCGAAGATATGCTCCACCATTTCCCTCATGGCGCGTATATTGGCTGGTCGGGTTTCACTGGCGTGGGCTATCCCAAGTGCGTACTACGTCACCTCATGATCCATCTGGTAATCTAATGTTGAGCCGTAGGAAAATACCTACATTCTTGGCAGACCATGTGGAGAAAAACAACCTCCAGGGAAAGTTAAAGTACACATTGTTTGTCGGCGCCTCGTCAGGGGCTGAGACGGAGAACCGATGGGCTTCGCTAGATATGATCGAGAGGCGCAGCCCCCACCAAGTCGGCAAATCCATCGCCAAGGGTATTAATGAGGGCAGAATTAAATTCTTTGATAAGCATTTATCAATGTTCCCCGTGGATTTGGTTTATGTGAGTACATGCGGCCGAGCTATGTGAACCTGTTAGTGTCTGACAAGGATATTCTAGGGATTCTACACCAAGGACCGGCCGAACAACAAGCTGGATGTTGTAGTGGTCGAGGCATCAGAAATCAAGGAGGATGGAAGCATCGTCCCCGGTGCGTCGGTTGGCGCGACACCTGAACTTATTCAACTCGCCGACAAGGTAAGGAAGCTGGCAGCTCTTCAACAAAGCATTTCGGGCTGACGTCATGCTACTACACTAGATCATCATCGAGGTTAACACGGCGATACCAAGCTTCGACGGACTTCACGATATCACAATGACCGACTTGCCCCCTAGACGAAAACCGTACTTGGTTATGGGCGTCGAAGACCGCATTGGAACCACGTCCATCCCTATCGATCCCGAGAAGGTTGTCGGCGTGATTGAGTCCGACTACCCAGACCAGACGACGCCTAACTCGGCCGCTGACGGCTGTTCGAGTCACATCGCAAGCCACTTGATCGAGTTCTTCGAGCACGAAGTGAGCCATGGCCGCTTGCCCAAATCGCTACTGCCGCTGCAGTCGGGCATCGGCAACATCGCGAACGCCGTCATCGGCGGCCTCAGCGAGTCCAACTTCTACAACCTGAAGGTGTGGACCGAGGTCATCCAAGACACCTTCCTGGACCTCTTCGACTCGGGCCGCCTCGACTTCGCGACGGCGACCTCGATCCGGTTCTCCCCAGACGGCTTCAAGCGCTTCTACGACAACTGGGAGTCGTACTACGACAAGCTGCTGCTACGGTCGCAGCAGGTGTCCAACTCGCCCGAGATCATCCGGCGGCTGGGCGTGATCGGCATGAACACGCCGGTGGAGGTGGACATCTACGCGCACGCCAACAGCACCAACGTGATGGGCAGCCGGATGCTGAACGGGCTGGGCGGGTCGGCGGACTTCCTGCGGTCGTCCAAGTACAGCATCATGCACTCGCCGTCGACGCGGCCGAGCAAGACGGACCCGATCGGCGTCAGCTGCGTGGTGCCCATGTGTACGCACGTGGACCAGACGGAGCACGACCTCGACGTCATCGTCACCGAGGTCGGCCTCGCCGACGTCCGGGGCCTGAGCCCCCGCGAGCGCGCGCGCGTCATCATCAACAAGTGCGCCCACGACGAGTACAAGCCGATCCTAACCGACTACTTCGACAAGGCCGAGTTCGAGTGCCTCCGGAAGGGCATGGGCCACGAGCCCCACCTGCTCTTCAACGCCTTCGACATGCACAAGGCTCTCGTCGAGGAGGGCAGCATGCGCAAGGTCAAGAAGTGGTAAAGGGGACAAGAAAAAAAACCAAAGAGGAAAATATAAAGTTTAGCATGTAGGTAAACTAGCCCGGTGGATTGTATAAAGGTTGCCGCATTGGCTATTGGATGTATAAAGATTCTAGAACATTAGGTAAATTCTAAATCCTAGGTACCGTCTTACCCACATATCTCTTCCTACCTCTTCTTTACATAAGATGCCTCTCTAGATATCCATTAGGTACGTGTTTGTCCGGTAGCCATCGGGAGGCGAGGACGTCTCTGGGCTAAAAGATGAGTAATTGCTTACCACATGTGAAAACAAAAACGTCTTAATTTTTAATTTAAATTTATGAAAGTAAATTCTATTATATTTATAAAAATCTAACGTATTAGTTTTAATTATATTTTATTTACTGCCTGTGGCTAGTGGTTACTACCTCATTGCTGCCGGAGAAAAAGCTGGGCGGTAGCTTCGTCCCCAAGGCCGGCGTCGAGGCACGTAGTCACTGGCGCGGCGCCTCTATCATTGATTTCCGCGGCAGCCCAGTCCCCATACATAAAGAATAGCCCGTAAATCCTTGCAGCCTCAATGTCGCCAGCGTACAGGTGGCGTGTCTCGGGATGACGGTCAAGTTGTCTACAGAGGATCTTGTAGAAGGCGTCTCGGAGGCAGTCCTGTCGGGGGTGCCAGATCCATACCCCTTCGCCGGTACCGATGCCGAGGAAAATCTCGAGAGAGGCAAGGGCAATGCCGAATGGGCCGTAAGTGGCATTTTCCCAGTCGATAACACCGGTAATGCCGCCCGAAGGGTCATTGACCTGGATGTTCATATGCATCCTGTTGCGACGGGTGGTTCTTTTGCAATTCCACGTGGAATAGATGGCCATTGATTTAAGTTTTATTTTTATGTCTCGCGTTTTTTTTTTTAAATAATGTCTCACGAACTCACGCGCTTGCTGGTAACTTAGATCTCGTAAACGAAATGAGGGCCTTGTCCCGTCTGTCCGGGTGCATCTAGCTCCGTGTTCAACATCGCGGCCACGGGGGTCGGGTCCAAAACACCCATCCGGGGATCTCGCTTCAGCGCGACGAGCCCGTACTTGCCCTTCTCGTTAGCAATAAACACGTACTTCTGCTCGGCATCTAAGCTGAGGCAGAAGGAGCGCGGCTGCAGACCGCCGCTCGAGACCCTGGACACGTAGTCGAGGCGCGCGGCGCCACCGTCCTTCTTCCAGAACGCAAAGTGCGCGACGTGGTCGTTCTCGTCGCCCGTGCGCCGGTTCGAGACGTATACGTCGCGCTGGTTCCACGCGACGGCGATCTCGGCTCCCGCAGCCCTCGAAGGGTCCCGCGGGGGCGTGCTGCCGTACGTGCTCTGCCGTTGGATCTGCGTCAGTAGAATCGTGTCGCTGACGTACTTGGCTTCGAAGAGGAAGAGCTCGTTGGTGAACTCCGCTACCATGGCCAAGTAGTGCGTTCCCTCGCTCGTGAGGAAGGCGACGTGGCGCGGGCCGACGCCCGTGGGCACGGGAGCGATGTTGGTGATCTCGTACCGGTCATCCTTCGCATCTAAGATTAGCAGCGTGTCGGCGGTGAGGTTCGGGATGATGAAGAAGCGGCCCGTGGGATCGAGGACGGCTTGGTGTGGACGGTGGTGGTTCCGTCCCGGGCTCGGATTACCTGGGATAGAGAGGCTCTTCATGAGCCTGAGGCTGCCGTCGGCGGCCGAGATGTCCCATATATCGATCGTGCTACTGAAAAAAGAGGCCTCGACAATTCGGGTCTTGTCGGCGTTGAACTCAAGATGAACACCACCGCGGGAGCCTTTCGCGCTGGAGACGAACTTGGGCTTGTCGAGGAATAGCTCCATCAAAGGCCATGCAGCGTCCCGGATGTTCTCATCAGAGTGAACCCTTTCGCAATTCTCTATGTGTCTTATGGCGTTGGATAAAAAATCAGGACCGAGCTGGAACACATTAGTGTCATCGGCTAGCGGGTTGATGGCGTACAAGAGGTTAGGCTCCTTGAAGAGGATCCAGCTCGGCAACAAATCCGGTCTTACGTACCTACCGGTGACGGTGAACTTGACACCGTCGAAGGTGATGAACAACATCTGGTCCCGATTACCGACGACAAGCATTCTGAGCTCAGCTTGAGAGGTATTTTGACCAGACATTATGTATGCTTGTTGTTGTTTTCTTGTTTGCTGTTGTGTGTTAACGTGAAAGACTGTAGTGAAAGGGTTTGTATGCACTGCATCAACTTTGCCATTTCTTTTGCAGATATCGATGTCATGTAAATAATAGTAAAAACAAGTAGATACCACCGGAATTTCTATAAACTGCTTCCATGTAAGAACAGCAGTAACTGTAATCAAAGAAGTTACTTCAAAGCAAATATTGAACAAGCCGATGGTGTCTGCTCATCGCGGAGGGGATCAAATAGTGAGGTACCTTTCTTATCAAATTGCCGTGAGCCTCCATCTCTTTCGGGAGGGCTTCCCTAAGGGCTGTCGTTTTCTATCGCGAAACTTAGGCACTCTGGCAATAGCACCGGTCTAGATGAATTATGGATGTTTCACAACTCCCCAACGTGGACCGCCTGCTGGTTACAGCAGACAACCCACCCCGTGCCCCTAATACCCTAGAAGGTATGGATTACGAGCGATGCGCAGCTCTCCATAACTACCTCGTGAAATACGCCTGGGTGTATGAAGGCCGTCCATTAGCTAGGCTGAATGGTACCAGCTTTTTCACCAGTCACGGTGCAGCAGCTGAGGCTCTCCGCCCCCGGCTCCATCCCTCACTGGCGTGCTTCCTCGCCACCGCCGTGATACCTAATGATCCCGAGCCTGCACCATTCTTCTTCTGGGCCAGCGGACTCTCTGACCCGGAAATCTTTTTCGCCCACCATGTGGCCGACTCGTTCAACATGCCAGAAGACAGCATCGTATGCTTATACTACCCCAACGTTGGCCAGGGCGGAGAATTTGGCGCCGGCCTATTCTACCACCAAGGCTACCATCGCGCCGCCGTCTTCATGCACACGGACGATTTCGACTATGCGCTACCCGTCGAAGCGCATCCGTCGCTTTGGCATCCTCTTGAGACCGTCCTCTCCAACTGGATCGGCCTTCTTCGTCTGGGCAAGATTAAGGCTTCGCCAAGGGACACACCGTCTGTCTTCGGCAGCGAAAAGATCGGGCCCTGGGAGTGGTGGCCCTACAGCGATGCCCAGGTTGATGCTTGTGTCTGTGCGTGGGATCGGCTTTGCGACGCCATCGAGGCGCGCGTCTTACCGCTGCTACCACCAACCAGCGCTACTACTAATGTAGTCGAGCCCGAACCCGAACCCGAACCGCTGATCACGCCCTCCACCCTTGACGCAGCGTCGGTGCCCGAGCCTTGCTTTGCACGCGCCTTTTTGTCCCGTGCCCGCCGGCCCCGGTTCCGCTACATCGCTCCTGGTCTCATTCTCCCCCACGCAGGCGTGTTTGAGTTCGCAGCATCGCAGCGCTTCACGATGCTGCCCCATAACCCGCAGGTCATACCACCAGTATGCCTCTTCCCCGCCGACAGAGATGACCTCCAGGCCGACTTGACGGAATCATTAAGTTCGTTCAGCATCAAATTCCACATGATGTCTGCCAGCACGCCCGTACCGTCTCGGGTCCCCGCCGGTGTCTACAGTGAGTTAATGGGGAGGAACGCTTACGACACCGCTGAGGAGGGGTTTCGGCTGCTGCTGCCGTACTGCTTGGGGGGCGACGTTTGGAACGCGAGTGCGGACCCACGAAAGAGCGACGGGTCGTTTATTGACCCGAGAACGGTGGACTCGTTGTTTCAGCATGGGTATAAGCCTTTCGGCGGCGACTACTACCGCCCTCAACGGTTGGAACGTCTGTGGGACCATTGGCGCAAGCTGGTTGATGAAGGCATTTGGTCTGTAGGGCCACAAGGGGTGGAAGGTACCATTGATACCTTCAAGCAGGCTGCTGATACAGCGCACTGGAGGGACTATTTGATTTCGCCGACTTGGTAACAAAGGATCGCGTTCTTTCCCCGGAAAACCTCGCAACCAACAACTCTAACCCCGATGCCATCCGTTTTAAGGATGACGTGACCTTCATCGGACTGGCGCATCGTGAAGCGGACCTATTCACTGAATCGCCGAAGTATGGTTCTATGTCATAAAAGTCAATTGAGGTGGATAGAGATCAGACACGGCTTGGTTCTGTATCGGCGCCGAAGGAATTTCTAAGCTTTCGTTAGCTGGTGTTTCCCTGCGCGATAGCGGTATCATGAGTCGTCTGCGAGTAATATACTATAGGTAAACCAGTTCTCCTAACTGTTGTGATTTTTATCTTCTGAAGAACCTCTCAGCAAGATATTGGGTTTGTTTCCACAATTCTCCTTTCTACTTTCTAGGCAAGCTGAGACCTAGTCATAATGTCATTACGAACCCCTATCCTCGTCTTTCCTAGCAGTTGCAGCTGGTGGACGTGGCGCTTCCACCAAAGTCGAGGATTGGCCACTAGCCATAGGTAATATGACCGTTCTTCAATGGTAGTCGGAACCCATGTATTGAGTTTGGATGGCGATGAGCCGAAGAGCCACCCGAGGATGTGGCTGAAACAGCAAACCCAACGCCGTGGTGACAACGGCCATAGCGGTGCAGATCACCCCCGACAGCGGCGGATAAGCCAAAGGTGAATGGTGATAAAGCGATCAGGGGGGCTAGCTTCTTCTAGACGGAGTGCCCCAAAGGTACTGGGCGAGAGGGGGGCGCCGTGCTTTTGAGCCTGAAGATTTCATTCCTGGTTGCTGAGATCGCGAATATCATCACGTTTGCTGACTGCGCTGGGATTCTAACCATAAAGAACAAAATCGTCTGGATTGGTAATTGACGAAGCAACGAATCTCACGCAGCATTATGCCTGATATCCGCCGGTGCAGGTCAGATAGACAGCCTAACCTCCCTCGTCAGTCTAGCACAAGTTGCTGTTGCGTGCTACCATGGTGGCACCTGGTGCACAACATGCGTCTGGAATCCGCCAGGGAGCGCGCACGGAATTCTGCTGGATGCCCGCTGTCCTGGAGGACCTAACAATTAGCTTTTACTTGATATATCGGGAACACGATCGTGACGAGGCCGACCGACTTATTAGGTTACTTCCGAAATCGATTCGGAAGCTTCGCATCTCACATCTGTATAAGGACATGGAGAAGTCCCTGTGTCAACTTGCCGCGGTTGCACCAAACAAGTTCCCGCTTCTCAAGGACGTTGTTATTGGCGTTGCGGAGAGGACGGATCCGATATGCGATTCTAGCATCGATAGGACAATATCTCTTGGTAGTTCGTTCGAGGCTGCGGACACTAAGTTCTCCTCTACGAGGGACTTTCTAGGATCGGACCCTGGGACAATAATTCCTGGTGCAATGCCAAACTCGAGGTTAATTCCCGTACCTCGTGTCATGGATGTGACGACAGATTTCGAATTGGAAAATGAGTAGACGGGCATGTTGAAACGCTCTGTGAAGGGCCTCAGCGTTAGTAATCGCAAGTGTAGCACCTCGGTAAACACATACTGGTTATAATACCCAACTGTTTCTTACCTAGCAACTCCAGCTAGGTATTGTTCCTACCTGCCTACTTGTTCAAATCAGGTATGTACTTACTTTAGATAGATATACCTATTAAAGATTTCCAATGCGCCTACGTACCTATCTAGTTACTGTGCCCGGGACACCCAACGCCAATCATTTGGGTCTCTTTAAATTTATTTAGTTAGCCGGTTTTTCTTTTGCGGTATTAAAAAGGGTAGTGAATACCTATCTAAGCAGCTTAGCGGGGTTGCAAGCCCGAAAGCTTTATAGTTTGGTGTTTTGAGAAATTGCTCCAATAGGAACTGGCCTAGTGTGGCTTCTTCAGCCATGTAGCCTCTATAGCTCAGTGGTAGAGCGCGTCACTCGTATCGTGCTATGCGATATGACGAGGTCCATCGTTCGATCCGGTGTGGAGGCATATTTTGTGTTCGATTCTTTCGCAACTCTTATTTACTTTTGCCTTTTCTTATCTTCGCCCCAAGTTCCTTTTAATTTTTTACTATGCGATTCAAATGAGAACTACATGTGGCACGTATGACGTTCCGATATTATCTGTGTTTTTCATTCCTATACTTCATACACTGCCAACACGCCTGGGAGACATGCACCTCCAGCTACCTGCCAGGCTGGTATCATTAACACCGTCCCATTTACTAACCATTGGGTAAGGACAATATGCTAAGTGTATCGGTATCAGTTCATGGGTTCTCGTCACTCTCGAGGGGAAACGAATAGAAAATACCTACTTCTTTGCGCTGTAATACTGCTTCCGATGAGATCGTTTTTGTACTTTGTGCCAATTATTGTGTCGGGTGCTGTTCCATTTTCGACCCATTCAACCAGTGCAATGAGTGCATTGTGTGTAGAGTCTAGTAAGGCCTGATCGTAGGGGTACTTCTGTGCGTTTCCTATGCTCCATGCTCCTAGTCCTCCAGAGCAATGGTGCATTCCTGGGAGAAAGAATAATCGGTAGAAGCCTTGAATGTCTTCCATGGTAATATTGAGGGTGCTCTGCACACCAGCGAAGAATTGCTCAGAGACGGCCGAAGTTACAGTCTGGACTCGATGTCAATTTTTGCATTTATACTCCAGATGTAGAGACTCAGGGGCTCACTTACTTCGTCATTCCTTCCGTGATATGAAATAATCTTCCCTCCATTTCGGTAGAAGCTCATTAGATCCGTCTCACCAGCGTTGACCTGTCCCGGATTGATCTGTACGGCAAGGTCCATGTCAGACTCGCTGAACTTCTCTGGAGTCCAGGAGCTGTCATTATAGACCGTGCCGCTCCAGAAATCCTGCAAGATGGTGTAGCTCAACATTGCTGTCCCGTTCACTTGATTATCGGAGAAAACATCCGTTTTTGAACCCAGTTCAAAAGAAGGATACACAACATGACCTGAGGTGTTTGCGACTGGTTCGTAGGCCCTCCGGACCGACTCGATTTGCTGAGGACTGAGACACAACGAAGAGTTGAGAAAGCCGGTGCCGCAAGCTAGGCTCGTTGGGTCGAACCTATATCTCGTTGGATCATCAATGATACCGTCGGCTACACCATCCAGGGCATCCAACTGTTCGATCTGAGCCTCGACGATAGCTGGCCACTGCTCTGGTCGCACGTATTCCGACGAGTTAATGTTGGGCCAACCAATCCGCCGTGCGAGAATTCCTTTCGACGCAACGATATGTAGCCAGTCAACACCTGGGCTTCCGAGGAGCATCCCGTCAAAGTCTTCCGGGTACAAGTGCGCATTCTGGAATCCTTGGCGGCCCCCCGTGCTGCAGCCCGCGTAGTAATTCTTAGATGCCCCGGCGCCGTAGTACTGGGCTACGAGCTCCTTGCCCACCTCTGCCTCGATGTGGACCGCCCTGTGCCCGAAATCATTGATTACTTCAGGTTGATTCAAGAACAATTCGTATCCGACGGACCCATTATGTCCGGCATTCGTCCCGAAAGACGCAAATCCTAGCCCGGCGCCGTTCTGCATTGTGGCATAATCGATACATCCACCGATGCCCCCATTACCGGTAGCTAGAGATCGTCTGTTCCAGCTTTCTGGGTCTGGAAGCCAAGCTTCCATTTGCACTTCACTAGAGGAAGTGGTGGTGACGATGAGTACAAGCCGACAAAGATCCGCTGTGATGTTCGCCGTGATGTCCGGTCCGCCGCAGGACTCCACCGTTCCGGGAAGCGGGATTTGCGTTCCATTGGGGATATATTCAGACGCAACCACAACTACATTGGGTATCGAAATCTGGCTGCTAAACGATGCGCATGTTTCGGAAGAAGATGCTACTAGGCGGACGATAAACGCAGCCAAGACGGCGATGCTCCAAGTGAACGATATCATGACCAGTACTGCTATGATAGAACCAATGTAGAACTAAGATGTGCCGAGGTATATGACATACGACTCGGTTCATGCCTAAATTGTATACAAGCCATTATCCTTCCCCCTCACCAGTGGCTAATGTGGCACTCGCTTCCAAAATTTTATATACAGGGGATAGATAGGTAGTCTATGTCACGATTTGGACTAGAATCGGGAATAACTAGTCCGTCAATTCAAGACTTGGCGGTAACAAGAGCCCGAGGAGGCGGAACCCCAAAGCTGAAGCTGTCTTCTCCAGGTTCTCCGCATCACGCTAATTCCATCGTAGCATTGCTAAGTATTAGGTTGATCAGGTACTCTCCACAGTTCCCCATGCGAATATGACCTCGTCAACGAGTGATAAATTTCACCAGATTATTAGCATACAAGTTTCAAATTTCCCAATTGCTTCAGCTTTTGACATTGCAAACAAGTTCGCTACTCAGCTCGTATCAAAGTTTTATTCATTGAAAGCGTAGCATCCAGTGCTGTGATAATCCCTTAGCCTGTTATCAAAGGTAATACGGTCTCCGATATAAGTATAAACTAGGAAAGACGTGTGTCCAAATAAGCCCCGGGTAGAAACGTCGTAATATATCTCAAATAACACATAGGAAAACGGCAATGCCTGAAGAAATTTGCTGGGATCGATATATATACCCTCTCAGCTCCTTTGGTCGTATGAGGACACCGAGGAACTTCCCGGAGAAGATCCACCGGGTGTCATCTGCCTCTCATCCTTCCCTTGATATGGGCTGTCTGGACTGGAATCCCACATCAACCCTGTACCATTACAAGGTCGACATCCTTTGACCCTATTAGGTAATTCTGTCAGTTTACACATCTAGCAAGACTTATTATACTTACTCACAGTCTAGGAGTCCCAAGGCAGTAGGTGCATGAATAGGGCATGCGACGGTCAGGGCCTAGTCCAAATACTCTTCTGTCCTCAAGTAAAGAGTTTGAAGTGGTGCTTGATGTTTGAGAAGACATGCTGAAGGTCAGCTTCTTTACTGTTAAAGTATCAATTGAGTTTTCGTTGTTTGTCTCAAGCTCAACGCCTGTACTGAGATGTGAATTAGAGCCTGGCAGATCTCTAATGCAGGAGGGTTTGTGAGCCATCTTTATATCTCAAATTCTTGATAGAGAGAATCTTCCTAGCAGAGGAATCAAGGCTGTGTAATGTAAGACACACTGACTTTTGGTATGGTATATCCATGCAACTGGTATTGTTCATGGCAGAGGTCCGAGTAAGCTACTCGTGGAGACATTGGGATTCGGCGAATGGCCATGCAGATTCTAAGCTTTTCCTTGCTGCATAATATGAAAGAAACAAGGTAAGACGACATTTCACCCCTTCAATGGAGTGCCAGTACGAGATATTGAAAGCCACTCCAAGCTGTATCACTTCGCGTGAGGTCACTCCTGCAGCTTAGATCGGGCTCTCGTGCTGGGACGGGCCATATATAACGAATCAGGTGATTCTCCGGGGCCCAAGAACTGCACGAAATCCTTCAATACCGCCATTTTCATGCATGTCGTGTTTCGCGATCCTCTCAAGCCACTGTTGCATATTAACAAGACCGGCAACGCATCTTATTAGCGCTCTCCACGGCGGTCCGACTTTTGTGTTTCGTCCGGGCGGCCTATTCTAGAAGACGTAGAAAAGGGCTAGATCAGGACTTAACCGAGACATTAGGTGGTATGACCTTCCCTATTGGTGGCTCCTTGAAATGTTGCTTTTTCTAATCTGGCCGATCAGCTGCAAGTAGCCGCAAGACGGGTTATTACTTTATCATCGAATGGCGACACGTAACAGATGCATAGTCGGGAGACTCGGGAAATCCCCTTAATGTTGGGGGTAAACAGCTGATTGGTTTCCAAAATATTCAAGTACCCGTAGCTGAATACCAACCGTGCCTCGATGTGCTTTCATCTCGCATTGAGTCCGACTTACACGAGTCCGAGGCGGCCACTTGTCATCGGGGACATTGTGACGAACGAGATCAGCCCTCCATATCGGCGATCTCAAGTCGATCACCCGGCGCGCATACGCAGGTATCCGTAACATAGCAATCGGATAACGCCCTCTAGGTAAAACATCAATTCCTCAATAGAGTTGACCTAGCGAAGACTCGCATGGGGCTTCATGTGCCAAAAAGGGGCACATTGTTAGTCCTGATACTTCTCATAGCGCATAGCCGATGGAGATGGAGATCCATGATGGTGCAGTCGGGGTAATTTGAAGAACACATCGGCTGCCGCGGTTGGCCCAGATCCATGCTAACCCCTTTAAAGGCTATGGCCACATACAAGGTACGTATGGTGCGTCTGTCTTCCGCCCGGCGGGCTACATCCCACTTCCATCCACCACCCTTATCTGTCGTCATCGTTTGTCATGCTGTTCCAGGCCTGCGACACTAACCTCGAGGACGGCGCCCGGGATGCCTGGATCGGGGTTGCTCCGCATTCCCCGCGTTCCCCGCGTTCTCCACGTTCTCCACGGACACTACGGGTGCCACCATCATGGTAACCAAAGCCGGATCGACTTCGTCGTGCTACTATGTTATGAACGGTCTGGTCGGCGCCGCTTGCCCTGATTTTGATGTGTGATCTTGGGAGCAACAGGAAATCTACATTGAGACACACCTTCCGAGTAGAAGTGGGGGAAAGCAGACGACGACACGCCAGATTATCCACGCGCCATCACCCATCTCGTGGTGATGTTCCTGATCGGTTACGTTGGCGCCGAAATTGGTAGTCTCGGCGACTGGATCGTGGTGCTCATGCTGACGATTCGTAGCGCCGACATCTTCATGGTCGAGTTGACCGTGGCTTTCTTCTAGCTGGCATCCATTAATATCTGTGGAATTCTTTTTCTACCTATCGCATATTCTCTCTACCTGTCAGAGGTACTATTTATTTTCTAACCATGTCTTAACCTCTCTATTATTTCTATCAGGTATATATTGTACAATGAGAATAGGGGCTACCCGAGATCCACGTGTGTCTGGCCAGACAGACACACATTAGGTAGCTCCTTCTATAATGAGATCATCCGATACTAAGCCAATAGGTACTGCATTCACATGCCACCCTTTTATCCTTCATAAACAAGTGACCAAGATCCCTAATTGTCGATTTCGCCAATCTCACAAAATTTCATAACATACCACTCTGATCCCAGTATGGTCAGCCAATTTACATCAACGAAACAAGAGGCTGAGAGATAACTTACCCAGGGCCGATGCTGCGAGACTCTCCGCGTTGCGGAAAGGCTTCAATGTTTGATCGCTTTGCTTGCCGTCCTGCCAAAGCTTGGCCAAGTTCCTGGCCTGTTGGACTGGATCATTATCTGGTTTCAAACCCGATATGTCTTCGGTGCCGTGTGACTTGAATCCGGCAGGGTCGCTGTACCGCTATCTTAGCACATATACTCGGTAAAAAATCGATTCTTTCACAGGACTTACTCGACCTCCGGATAGCCGGCCGCCTTCGCTACGGCATCTAAGTGGGTCATCTCGTGCAGAAGAGTGAGCCCTCCGACGGAGAAGCCGCTGAACTTGGTACCTGGCTTGCACCACGAGTCATCTCGACGACCGGGGTTAGGCTTGTACGGATGCGAAGTAGTGCTCTGTTTGGTCGAGGCATGCGTGAAGAAGTCTGGGCAGATCTTCATCTCACGGGGCGTGTCACCATCCTGAGGTCTCGCGTCGGTGATGGCAAAGCTTAGAGAAGCCCTATGATTTATATAGGCTTCGTTAGACAACTCGGCATGCGATTCTTTAGATGAGAATGGAGATAGAGAGATGCTCTCGTGAAAATGATCATTTAGACGTGAAATGACCTACTTGTCTCCGCATTCTTGGTCGTCCGCCTTCGCGCAACGAACGGAGAACACGAACGGCGCATTCGTGGGATCATTATCCTGTTGAATGGTATCCCAGATGCTCTTAGCATTATTCCAGTCCTCCGATTTGCCGTCGCCTGAGGTACGGAAGTAGTGCGTAAATCTAGGCGAGCGTATTAGTCGCAGGATGTGGGAGCTATTGTCAAGTGTGGTACTAAGACTTACGCTTCTTTAGTGTTATCCATATCAATAGCATGGAGCGCAAAGTTCGCCGCGTCAGCAAAATCTTGGCCGAGCTTTTTCCTCTGTCCATCATCGCAATCGTGATAGCCGCTTATGAGACGACGACTGATAGCGTGTCCAGGGCCGAGAATTGTCGGCGATGAGAGACAATAAGGGAGAAGAGAAATGGTTGCTGTCAAAGCAAAGCTGATCTTGTTGGAGTGGATCATCTTGAAAAATTCACTTTTGAGGTAGATATTTGAATAGGTGATGAATATTGTAACGTGGACAACAGTTGCAAGGTGAATTTTGTTTAAGGATGAGTATATTACCTCGTCCAGGGAGCACGTCTCTGCTCCTTATATACATACTCGCTCTCCTATATCCTCGCCCTATCGCCCCGGGACACTTTGGAATCCTTCACACAAGATAGGTAGTTTCTGACACCGCTGGAAGTGTATATGCCTTACGATAGAAATAGAACCATCTAAACGTAAGAGGCTGCTGTCGATCAGTATCTCGATTGCATAGCCTCATCCTATAATGCTCGGTATAAGGAGAATGGTAACATCGATGTTATACATAACTGGACTATTTCTAGACCCTAAGGGGGCCATTATACAGATAGCCAGCCTCGCGGAAAGCTATGGCTTCAGATGTTATTATGACGCATTGTCCGTATGGGTTATCCTTCTTGGATGTTGCACAATATTCCTTCGACGCAGAAGCTATACTAATGGCCATAATTTCGAGAGTAAATAGTAAGCTTATGTATGTCATGACTATGCCGTACGAAATCATCTTGCGATAATTATAGAACGTCAGCAAGCCACAAAATTTCAGCGACAATGGGCTAATTATGGAAACACTAGGAGCCACAGCCTCAGCCACAAGACGTTACTGCGTTATACGATCTCGATCCAAGTGCTGGCAAACTGGGCCCCCAAACTCCTCATCTTGTTTCGATCACGGGACTATAATCTATTCTGGGAAGGATACCTGATTTCAAGTCTTGCTTGGGTCAGCTAAGGCATATCCCGCTTTGTTGTACCTAAAATAATTAAACGGGACTTTTCATCCCTGAGCGAATGACGTATGACGTGTTTAAGATGCATATAGCCCGCGAGAGTCGCTAAGTATTGCATATTTGTCTCGAATGTAGGTGGTCAACTACTTCATCACTCACATACCGTTATCCATAAATTTGATCATCTCATTGTGGGAACAGCCATCTCAATCTCACACATTCGCTATCTGACAACGACTGGCGCACATGGTATTCGTGAAATACAAGGTCGACCCGGCCGATAAGCAGGGGAAAATCGCTGTCAAGCTCACCACAACACCACGACTTTCGCTCTGCGATGACAATGCCACGTTGGACTTGACAATCTGTCTCCGCATTGCGTCCTCGGCGCAAGAAGGTCGGCCGTTGACGTTGTGTGTGGACGACTCGGTGTTTGAAGTCTACGATCCCCAAAAAGGCGGCATGGACATGCCCTCGCGCGGTGCGTTCGGTGCCATCCGCAATGCCGATCCTTCCCGATCTGGCATCTCCCTCGGCCACTTCAAGGTGAACAAGGGGTCGCGTACCGAGTCGCCTGATCTCCGCGACAGAGGCTGCCGCTTTATCACTATCCCCGGAGACGGAAGCTGGGCGGAAGTCAAGCATAAGATAAGCTGGGACCGGATGTTCAAGTACGAAGAGAAACTTGCAAGGACAGACCTTCAGCCGGGAGAACGGTTTGAGATATCCATTAACAATGGCTATCTTGGCACGCTGTGGTGGTGCTGGGGAGACTTAGAGGGCGAGCTCAAGAGGAAGAAATTGCATGTCTGGCATCCGGGACCCTTTAATGATCCGAAGCCGAGTGACGAGTTCGTGAGGGAAGGGAATTGGATCTTAGGCGAGGAGCCGATGTTGTTGGATTTTGAAGATGCCACGAAAGACGGGAAGGCGAGTTTTGTTATTGTAAATTAGGGCGGTAGTATTCAAATGCAAGGGAGTGAGAGGGGGCTAGAACCCAAAGTGCGACTATATGACCTTCTATCCGTAGCAAATGATTTCGTACGCTCCGTGTATAAGGTAGTTATCAATCTAAGTCTTCAGCTACTTTGAGAATTATAACAAACATCCAGCGATATCAAAAATCGCTGGTTTTGGCACGTGACGGCTATGGTCCGTAGTTATTTTTATCATTGAGATTCCGTCACAGCGGCTCCCTGTTGCTAACATACCGACATAGGTACTAAAAAATACGTCTTCATCTGACCATCCATCGAATATCTAACAGGCTCTCACTTACCTAAATACTTTGGAATCGATTCAACACCGTTGCTATGTTGTCAAAACAGCCAGTAATCAATATCCTCAACTGGAAAATAGTCGAGTATGGTCCAATAAACTCTGTACAGGAAGTTGACCAACAGGTAAACTGGGGTGATCTCTGTCAGCTAGCCTCAGGCCTGAAAAACGGATTACCTTGCGCAATACTGGACAAAACTACTAATGGGTTAAATAACCTTGTTCGTTTACTTCAGTTTTCGGATCAGACTCAATGGATCGCCCGGATCAATTTGCGCAGGTCTACCAACGACTCAGCGAAGTTGCGCAGCGAGGTAGATACCATGCGATTGATCAAGGACAGATCTGACCTTCCAATACCCCGTGTGTTCGCATATGAAGTCGACAAGGAAAATCCAATTGGTGCCCCTTACATTCTGATGGAATTTCTGCCAGGAAATACTGCTATGGATGCCGCAGGCGGCTATGAGGTGCATAAAGGCCGGATTCCCTTAGCCCACTGCCCAAGTTTCTATCGCTCAGTTGCCTATTGTCATGTCAGTTGGCTCTTTCATGTCGGTCAGTTGCCTTGATTTCTAATTTGATAACAGGTGCAATTGACCGCTCTACGTTTCCCTAAAATTGGGACCGTCGTCAGGAAGGAGGATGGCGAATACGACATTGGTCCCTTTCCGGATATTGGTGGGCCGTTTGATACAGCGACATCATTCTTCGAGGCTTGGGCGGAGCACACCAAGTTTCCGCTTGAAAATGATGAAATACTACTGAGGATGAGACAAGGCCCAGCAGATCAAGTTCTCACAGCTATCAACGAGTTCCCTTTTCGAATTAAGGAAATGGCCAACCGATTGTCGCGCAATAACCATGGGCCGTTTCCAATCTGTCATGCCGACTTCTTCCACAGCAATATTATTGTTGGAGAGGATTTCAAGGTTCTCGGTATTATCGACTGGGAAGGTGCATGTACCGTACCTTTAGAGCTCATAAGCTTCCCAAGATTCTTAAACGCCATGCCCGTCTCGTTCGACTCGCCTGGGAACTACGATGAAAATAAACAACCTCTAGATGAGGAAGAAAAACAACGGTGGAAGGACCGAGAAGAGTATGTGCAGATGGTTAACTCGGCGGAAAACAAAGACAGTGTACTCTCGGAGTGTCTTAGTAACGAGAAAGGGTTGGCTTTGGCCTATTGTATGACGACTTATAAGACAGGGAAATTGGGTTTCTATGATAAGGTTTTAGCTGAGCTGGAGAAGGTAGACTGACCGCTGACCGCCCTTAATATAGATCTACTTTGCCGAGAATATCTTATCATGAATTATCTAGGTAGGTATACAAAAATAGGCCCTATGTCTTGGTCCTTGGGTGCTGTGATAGTAAGAGTGGATCAGGTTACGGAATGATTTCTCTGTACGATTCTTACGTGATGACTCGGCAACAAAATCATTCTAGCGCCGGCTATTTTCGTGTCATAGTGTCCAAGGTCGTCATTTTACAAGATACTCGTGATCCTCGGGCATTCGTCTGGCAAGTCACAATGAATGCTCCAGCAGCACAGCGCAGACGGAGCCCTCAGATCTCGCGGATATTCTGACGTCTGCTCCAAAGTTGTAATATATGCCAACTGGTCATCCGGGGTTCGTGGGACAGTGGCGGGTGTGTTGGGCGACGTAAGCATATCAACATAGCGCGCGAAATCAAGCATCTCCGACGACCAACGGCGAGGGCCGGTGCCCCAGTGCTTTATCGTCTTGAAACTGAAAAGCCAGAATTGATGAAGCCAGGTGGTTGCAATTCTTCACGAGTTATCAGTGTAGGTCTGTTCTAATCTCTCAAGTTCCTCGGACTTACTGTCTCTCAGAGTTGGGCATATCTTCTTTATACGTTACAATAGATAACTTAGGTACCTAACCCTTGGATTGCTAGTCGGTCCTCGGAAAAACAAGATCAAGCTGCTTTGTTGCCTGAGCGAATAAGAAAATTAAGAGACTTCCCGTCCCGTCCATTCTACACTGCTAGGTGGTTACACAAAAGTTTCAGCTCGAATAATGAGCTCTTCTAAAAGCCACACGTTGACTACCTACCTAGGTAGGTAATATGGCAATGGGCTGACCATTAGCCCTAGATTTTGATTCTAAACACGAAGTGTCTTCGAACATGACCTGTCGCGTGCATATATGAATAAGCCTAAAGTGCTATAATGTTACCTCAGGGCTGTCCATTCTAGTAAGATGTAGCGATGGGTGTGCAGTTCGGACGAGATGCGTCTTCTAGCAAGTCAAATTATCATCGCTTGTACTTCAATACCCAATCGAATTGCTACCTATGTATACATTAATAGTTCTGCCTATAATTATATTTACAATTTTCGTCATTTTAAGTAAGTTTCTACTAGGTCTTCTCGTATGTAAGCGATTGTAAATAGATACCATACGGGAGTTTAATGTCTCTCTCAGCTTTGCAAGTCCGGTTTTGAATTTAGGAAACATCAAGGTAAAGCAACAGCTCCCGTGGGAATTCACCGTCGCAGTTACGAAAAGCCACCTGCCTACCTAAAGAAGAAACGGTGTAAGATAAAAGCCACCTACCTACCTAAAGAAGAAACCGTGTAAGATAAGTTTCAGCTAGGTTAGAAAAGTAAAATCTAACTAGGTACCCAGGTACCCAAGTACTTTCGGGGACGCCGAAGAGGCTTATGCGTACTACCGATAAGAAAATGCACTTTGTAAAAAGGGGGAAATCATAAATGACATATATTGTATGATATACACAGGTCTATTCGAGACCCGGTCGTTCTCGTAACTTAGACAACTCGATTATCTCAACTACCATTTTAAATCCGTCAATACTCTTCATTATTTATCCCCGATGCCTGGGTCGAAGAGCAAGCCCCTGCCTTCACAAGCGGTCACAGAGCTTGTAAAAGTTGCCAGCTGGCTTCAATCAGAGAAGGCAGATTTTCAGTATGTTGATAATATCAATATCTGTAATAATAAAGAGGGTTTAGCAAAGGTTACGAACGACCTCATAAAACAGTTTGCGACCGAAATTACAGTATGTCAAATTTACCTGAGATATATTAGAGTTAGAAAGTCACTGACTTAATCGTCCGGAGCTAGCCCAAATCATCGCAGAATCGTGTGACCGCCATTCACTTTTCTCAATCTGGTATTGTCCCAGTGGAGCAAGGTTGGACCGTATACATAATGCCTGTACATGTAGTTGGGGGCACGATAATGGTAGAAGACCAGCAGCTAAACTTGGGCTTTTATTGTCACTTGGAGGAAAACACACATGTTTCAGGAGACTTCTTCGCTGTCTTGTTGTTATCTCGTTGAGGGAGGTTACTGTACAAAGGGAAAGGTCCGATATAGAAGGCCGTAAGTGAGCAGCTGAGCAGCTAGCAGAAAAGAAGAGACATTCAGTATCAGCGCATAGCCTCTGAGATTAGCCGTCGAGTTTTTAAATTTACAAACAGCTCCATTTAATGAGTCGCCTCTGATGGCTTGAAATATTATTCCTACTCTAGCTACTTACATACGTTAGGTACATTACCTAACTCAGGCACATTTATACCTCCTTCCCAGGACGACGATTAAGCATAATCCCCACAATCATGATAATCCCTAGGATGTGTCCCGTAGAAATCGCTTGAGGATGTACAGGTTGGACAGAGGCGGGAAGTAGAACAGGCGCACTATGGCTATAGATAGTTCTGAAGGGTTCGAGATAAACAGGAGCGCTATGATTATGGATCACATTGAAGGCTATATACCGGCTACTTAGCTTTCCAGTCAATGAGATAAGTCAATAGGGTTCTTACTGCCGACTAGATTTTTGTCGCCATAGGTTTTAACATCCTCAAAATTTATTTGCTGTGTAGGAATAGCCCCTGAAAGGTCGCTCGTATCAGGCGTGCGGCTCTGCTTGTCGACATCTTCGCGGACTCCCCAGGGTTTTCGAAATTCACATATGGACTTGCTACATATTGCTAATTTGAGCCCTGGAATAATTAGCATCCCCGAGGAGGAAACTTCCAAGAGAATACAGTAGCTCACCGCGAAGGAGTATTGGTTCCCCAGTGACTTTATCAAGTGGTGCGAAATACAAATATGGAGCAGGTTCTCCACAATCGCATTTCCATTCCCCCTTTTGCTCATCGAATGAAGCACCGGACTTCATGACTTCAACACATTATGTGGTAGTGGTACTAGATAGTTAATATGAGCGATGGAAAGAATATATTACAGGAACTAGCATTGGCTAGGATATGCCTGTGACATATACGGAGTTGTCAGATATTGGATTATCTACGGACCAGGATATCTCGATAACCATTCTCCCTCTCTGCAAGGCTCTGCGTTATTATTAGAGAAAGTGCAGTTCTTTATCTCGAGACGCAAGTCGGGGTAACGCCACTTGGGTAATATTAGACTCCAAGACTGGTTCGTGGCACCTCAATTCACCGAGCTCAGCAAGGACTTGATCACCGAGCCACTACTAGCGTCTGCTTACCTAGGTAGTCCATATCTCGGCTATCGTGGCTGAGTAAGACTTAACTTATGCGTGTATATTCTATGGAGGGAAGTTGATTACGGCCAAGTCCTGGAGTAAATTATTGTTGCCTCTTAGGAAAATAATGCTTAGGATGCTTTAGATACCATAAACACATTTACTACTGTATATACTTGGAGATGTGTGGGATAAGGCTTCTTACCAGGAAGGTACCTCCTGGCAGGGAGGTGCCTAACATACTTATGTACAACCCACCGGGATGGTAAACGTTAGGGGCTCCACTGACCCAAAGATAATTCTTCACACGTATTACTCAGGCGTTTTGCTTAGAGATAAACAAATTTATGGCTCGTACCAACGTTGTTGACGATAAAGAAATTGATAAAGCTAAAGTATTTTCCCTTAGAAATTCGCTTTGGAGTTACGTGGGAATACCATCTTTGGGCCAGTGGAGCCCCTAACGTTTACCATCCCGGTGGGTTATAGATGCCTGGTAGACTGTATCCACTACGGGTAGACGACATTAGTTCGTGGAGAATGCGGCAGCGGCTAGGGCATGGGTGTGCTACTTTGAGCTCGAACGAATGTATTAATTCGGCACCTAAAAATTAGGCATTCAAGAAAAGTACGATAAAAGTCTGTTAACCTCGCCCTGAAAATCTACCAACGACACAACAACCTTCCAATCTTGCACATTGGCCTTGAAATCCCGACACCTATCTGCTAACAACACAAGACAGTTGTGCTATCAAGGGTAGTTATCATGCACACAATCGCCCCTTCCTCCTCGTGATGCTTCCTCCATTTATCTAGTCGGGTACTGTCAATTCTGTCGATACTGACGCCTGGGAGGATCCGCTTGAAGGGCTGCTCGAGCTTGACCAACGAGACTCGTACTCTTCGTCGTCTCCTAGCGTCTGGTGTTCGTTCGCTGGTGGCACCGCAATGTCAATGTCTTCCCGACTCAGTTGGGATGGCGGGGTGTTAGGGATCGAACTACCAACATCACCCCTGTGCGGCGCTGGCGACGGAGCCCAACCCATTGCTGCCGCAGTTGAATGTACCCCGATAACCGCGTTGCCAGCAGTTTCGACCTCCTCGAAGTGGATCCTGCCACCTTGCATATCCCCAAGAGTTGAAGTAGTGCCGATAAGACCACCATTCGCTCCGACCTTGATCTTTTTGAAGCAAAGTCTCTCTTGCGTCATATTCTGTTGAGGGGGCATCGTATTCTGCTGGGCCGGCATCGTCTGCTGAGGTGGGGTTGACTGCGACACTGCCGTCAACTTTTCGATAATATCGGGAGGTATTTTAGGTGGAATGCGAACTGGAGAAATCCCTTCGTCTTTTTCAGGGTGCGTCTGTATAGTAAACAAGTTTTAGCAGTGACCTTCTATGATATTTGCATCCAAGAAAGCTTCTTACTCTTCTTCTTGCAATATTGGCGGCTTCTGCGTGGAGTTATTAGGTATCAGTGCATGCTCGAGCTGACGCTACATTAGGTACTCAAAGAGTGGGGACCTGCACGTACCTCCACTGCCGGGCGGGCCGTTAACATATTGGGTCTGCTTCGGAGCCATTTCTTCTCTGAGATGTTTATTTTCAATTGAGGTCGACCGGTGAATTGTGCTAATAGTAAGTATAAGAGAGGTTTTATCACACTCTAAGGATTGGAAACTCTGAAGAATGCGTGTCTCGATTCCTTTGGCGGCTAGAGCCTTACTTAGGCGCATATACAGTCGATTTTTGGGCTGTGGGGCGTAGTGGGAGCAGAGCTCCGCTAAATTGTTGATTTTGGGGGCCATTCCTTCGATAATACGGACAACCTGGTACGTCTGTAACTGCGAATGTTGACGAATGCAGGATATAGTATCACTCAGTATATCCAACTGATAGCACCATCCTTGACATCGGCCAGGTGCATGCTTGAGAAAATCGCGAAGCTGGCTAATCGCATCGAGTATGGTGAATCCTGTTCCGATCAACTGCCCTGTGGCTGCAACGGCCCCTAGGACCTCCATCTTAGCTTAGCTTGACCACCTTCTCAGCACTCCGATGTCGAGCCAAAGGTAAGAAAACAGCACGGGAAATCCGATGATGACGGGGCGGATGAGAGGAGACTTGATAATGGTGTGAGGTAGCTGTGGACAATCATGCGAGGCGGCTCTTGATATTAATAAGAAAGGGCATCCCATGCTTTAAGCGAGAGGAAAAACAGCCCACAGCCTCGTATGAATCGTCGCAAATTTAAAAACAAATATCTAGTAGATATACCTAACGCATATGAAAGGTAGTTGACAGGCCTTAGTATGCCATGACAATAGAGTTCACAGCCATGATATGTGTTCGGAGGCAACTGGTTCAACGATCATGTATGGACTAGAGGCTCCCAATCACTTTATCTCAACCTGACATCGATATAAGAACTCGACAGAAAGTACTCCACCTAGTTTTGATTTACCTAATCTCTACCTGGTTGATTGCTACAGTCGAACAAGAAGGCTTGCCACTCTATCTGTGTAACAAGATCCCTCGCACCAAGTAAGGGCGATATGGGCGGCTAGATTGCGTAAAAGTGTGGGGGCGATCATGCAGACTAACATTAATCATTCTATATTCTACCGTGAGGACAACCTTTATATACCAAACTCTCAGGATTATATAGGTAACTAGATGTGAAGGTCATTTTCGTTTATAACCCTTTTTAAGCTCCGTGGGACAATTTCGTAGTGTCAACCCCTTAACCCCTATTCCAACCCCTGGAAAGGCTCAATTTAAAGTGAAGCATGGTAACAAGCACCTGCAACATATCTCCGTTGGTTTTCTATTTACAGGAGCGCAATCACTCTCTCATCTATTCAACCACCAGAAACCACATTGATGAGCCTAGCAGTTATCATAGTCCCGCATCAACCTCACTTCACCAGCTCGAAAAGAAAATCCTGTAGGGCCAACACCCAAGTTCCAGACCTGAAATTCAAAACAGTGCCCTGCGACATGTACGTTCATCAACGGTAGGTGCAACTCTGCCAGTCATCGACACGTTCGTTACCCCAGCTAACATACGTCGAGTTCGAATTCGGCGTGCATTCCTCCCAAACAAGATCCCAATCAACAGTCAATCCGGAAGATAGTTTCGCATCGCCCTCTCCGGTCTCATCACTACTCGATGCAGAGACGTAAAACTCCAAGTAGGTAGAGTCTTGTCCACTCCCTTCACTGCCTTGGAAGCAAGGCGACCACACCTTCTCCGAAGGGGAGCTAATAGGTACATTGAAGTCGTCGTCGTAGATGCCACTTCCACCAATATCATTCGTGGTAGTCAATTGCCCAAGCTATCTCCTTCTGTTAGGATACTAGGCGCACACCATTCAAGAGGGAAAAAGATGCGTAATAGAGGTCCTCAGACTAGAGGAAAGGTTGGAAAGGAGCAAAAACCCACCATGGTCGACTTAGCGAGGTTGGTTACCTCAGGCGGCGTAACCGGGCTGAAGTTCTTGAGATGCTCCAGCCGAAAGACGGCTGTAGTGTTGAACTGGTAAATCTTCACGCCGTCGCTCAGGTTGGCATTTCCTCTGATGGTGGCGCCCGAGATCGCAACACGGTAATTGTAGTACCAGCTGTTTAGTTCCACTTTAAAATCGCAGTTGGCAAACCCACCGGTCCTCCCATGGCCCAGCGACTGGAATTGCACCTCGGAGAGACTCGTCGTTATCATGGTAGCATCGATGGAAATCCCAATGCTCTTGCCAGGAGAGCATTGAGGTGGGATTTGCGAGCTGATCGAGCTAACAACTGGTAGTTCAGGAGGGCTACTCTGCGCGAAGGCAGATGCTGCGAACGAGAGTATCTCGAGGAGAACGGAGAATCGCATTGTGATAAGATTCTCTGCAGGTTCGAATTGGTAAATATTGCTGGAGGGTGAGGTCACCGAGACGAAATAGCATGTGAAGTTGGAACGCGTTTGATATTTGAGCAAAAAGCCATAGACCACAACTGTTTGCTCTTCGCCCCCGGGAGATTGGCCATAATTAATACGAGGCAGCGAGGGGTATCAGACCTTGTATTCAATTATACCGTACTATAATATCTCACAATCACCCACTGATAGTCATGAAAGCAGATTCAGATACTTATTCGAAATGATGGTTTAAAGGGTAGCAGTCCCTCGTTTCTGAATAGGAGGTGTTGTTTTGTCATATCGTTGGGCATGGTGTCGATATGCCATATATTCCTTACTCATTAATTAGCCGAATTATCTCCAAGAGAATCACCACAATGTACCAAAAATGCCCGGAGTTTACGGAGGGTTCTTATGTCATGCTTCTTAAAAAATTACTTAAATAAGAAGGTTTACCAAGACCTTAACGTAGTTTATGCTTCATCAGATTCCTGACTTACTTAACCTAACATTCTTAATATCTGGTAACTTGGCTTAAAAATAAGTAACCTGGTTTATAAAGATGATACGCCGGAGGCGGAGGGTGGATTTTTTACGACAAAGGCGAGCGTAGCGAGCCGAGGAGCAAAAAATCCGCCCTCCGCTGACGTACGCGCGTGCTTACGAATAGGGGCATTGAGGGTGAGGGTGAGGCTTACGTAAACTCCGGGCTATTGTGCCACCGAGGGGGTGGCCTTGAAATGTAGGAAGGCAACGGGATAATATAACGGTCCAATCACCGTACGCAAGGGATCGCCGACCCCATGCAGACAAGGCCCGGAATAGGGAGTGGGTAAGCCAGAATCGGTGCATGTCTTGGCGCCAGGATTCAACAAGCTAGATCCCTTGAGGCTTGGATTGAAGATTTCTTCCTCCCTCACTTGATGTACCCCTATTTTGTTTCATACTTTTTTGTTATAAATTATCCCCAACCTAGTTCAAACAGGCAAGTTTCGAAAGCAAATAACAGTCATGAAGTTAATTGTTTCGGGCGCCACTGGCTTCGTTGCTCGAGAAGTGATACGCCAGAGTCTAGGCAGACGCGAAATTACTTCAGTTATAGCTCTAGCTCGCAAGCCAGTCTCCATTCCCGAGAACCTCGAAGATGAGGCCGACTCTTCCAAGCTTAAGAGCGTTATCGTGCAAGATTACGATTGTTATTCGGAAGATGCAATGAATGAATTTGCTGGTGCGGCAGCTTGCATATGGTAGCATGCATTTTATAGCTATTATTCCTCTACCTAAGTCGTGGGAATGCCGCTTGACGGGAGGGCTGACCATGACTAGGACGGTCGCCATTGCACCATCTAAGTCCAAGATGTACAACTTTGAGGAAGTCAAACGTGTCTGTCAGACATGTACGCTTGCGGGCTTGAAAACTATGCATCAGTCTGGTCTCTCGAAACCATTCCGATTC
Organism: Hypoxylon cercidicola; assembly: GCA_022578845.1. Taxonomy (NCBI): domain Eukaryota; kingdom Fungi; phylum Ascomycota; class Sordariomycetes; order Xylariales; family Hypoxylaceae; genus Hypoxylon; species Hypoxylon cercidicola. Next base: position 1,454,060 of record MU399494.1, on the reverse strand, counting down.
TTCTATATGAGTGGAGCAGGAAACGAACAGGATCCGACCAAAACATTGCAATATCAGTCACAGTATAGGCACATGCGAGTAAGGATAGGAAACGACACTTGCATACCGAGAGCTCGAGGCTAACGTATTATAGGGTGAAACAGAAACCAAGGTGCTTGCGTTAGCAAACGAGCTCGATGTTGAAGCCGCAATCGCCAAACCAGGCTTCATCACCGCACCGGGCGACATACTGAAATCTGTCATCGGAACCGCAGTACAATGGAGTCTAGGTGTTCCTAGTATTAGTGTCGTCGACCTTGCTGCAGCCTTGATAGATCAGGTTGTCAATGGATTTGAGAAGGAGCAGCTACTGCCCGAAGATCTGGCTAAGATTGCGAGACGTATGCAAGATAAGAAACAACCGTAGCGAATATGATAGTTATTAATGAACTAGGTTAGGCTATTTCTGATGTGTGGAAGTACGATTGATGGGAAAGCAAGACGAAAGGCACACCTAAGTAAAATAAAAATATATATATAAAAAACTGAACAGCTTGTTCGAGTCCTCGAACAGTTGACAAAAAAGAGCTAATCGGCGCTGTGCGAGCAATTTGACGACGCGAGAACCGTTAGCCCGAAAACCCCTTAGAACTTGAAGGATTCTCTCTAACGTGTAGTCATAGGGGTTAGATTCATTCTCTGCCACCACTCAAGTCCTCGTCTCTACTGAACTTCAAGACTTCTAGAAACATAATTCTCTAAACTATTCAACTGGCAAAATAATTGAAAAAGGCTCGTTGAAATGCAACAACATGTCATCGTATCATGCAGCATTTAAGAGACATTCCGAGTGCCCGTCATCAAGTAACTTGAACTACAACATTGAGGTCCTCGTCTACTTCATCTATTCAAATTGGTGACCGCCACTAACGGTTGGTTCTTGAATAATGCAGATAAGCGACTCAATCATCGTTCTAGGGTCATAGAACATATAATAGCCAAGCTGTAGATGACAGCATCCTCGAGGCGGAGGAGAATGCGGGCAGGGGAGTTTCGAGCTTTGACAAGCTGCAGCTTTGCTCTTCTGTTACCCCTTTTGGCCAAGGCATCTTCGTCTCCAGATTCTTTGCGTCGCATTTTAATATCCGTAAAGGGCCTTGTGAGGCATGGTTCGAGATGCAAAGTCATTACTTAATTTTCCCGCTCATTCTCCCGGAGCCGGGAATGGCTTCGGCCACGGCAGGTCCCGCGGTGGTGGCAACGGCACTTGTCCTGACAGGTCTTTTCAAAAGGACATACTTATGGCTAACGGCTCCGTTTTATGTCAAAACACTTTGACGGAATATCTTGTTAACTCATCCATAGCTTGAAAGCAGTAGTTCGTTCCAATCATGCAATACCGACTATTAGGCATCTGCGCCGCAGCACTAGGGGCCTTCTTGCCTCTGGTCTCGGCCCAGTCCGAATGCGACCGAGCATCCCTCGAGGCCTTTGCGGACGACTACGTAGCGGCGCACGAGACGGGCTCGCTGTCGAACCTCGAAAACATCGCCGAGAACTTCACGTACCTGGAGAACAACAAGACGCAGGAGATCACGAGCGGCATCTTCACCAAGGCGCTCGCGATCGCGCACAGGCACACCATCATCGACACCGTCGACTGCGCCTCCTTCAGCGAGCTCATCGTGACGCAGGACGCCGCGGGCCAGCCCGCGCCGTACGTCATCGGCACGCAGGTGCGCCACAACCCGGAGGACCTGAGCGTGTACCTCATCGACCTGACGGTGTCGACGACGGGCTCGTGGCTGTTCAACTCGACGCGCACGCTCGAGTACGCGTCCAAGGAGAACTGGACGCTGATCGACGAGGGGGCGCGCGACACGCGCGAGGCGCTGCGGCAGGCGGCGGACGCGTACCTGGACATGTGGCACAACAAGAGCGCGATCGACGCGGTGCCGTGGGGCACGCCCTGCGTGCGGCTCGAGGGCTCGGTGTACACGGGCTCGGGCCTGCCGACGGACTCCTGCAAGGTCGGCATCCCGACCAACAACAACCAGGCGCCCAACTCCCACCGCCGCTACGTCACCGACGTCTCCTACGGCGCCATCAGCGTCCTCTGCATCTTCGAGCACCTCGCCAATGCCCCCGACAGCCACGAGTTCCGCATGGAGAACGGCAAGCTGCGGTACATCCACACCATCACGCTCGCCAACAGCGGCGGCTTCGCCGCGGAGCTACCCGAGTCCGAGCCCGCGCCCGCTCGGTACAGGATACGAGGAGACTCTTCGGCCCGCCTGGCCGAGTGAAGGGGTCGGGTGAACCACACGGCTTGAGCCATAAGTGCAGGGATGGTACGGCAGCGAACAGGTGTTCTCGGTTTACGAGACAGTGTGCTATAGGTATCCTTTACCATGGGGACCTGTGTAGACTCAAACTAGCTCTAGGTGGATCAGAATAGTAGTGCTTTTTTCAATCCAGCGTAAGGAGGCGAGTGGAGTGTAATTACCATATATATTGTGACAGCCAACATCCTAGATGGCGAGACAAGGGCGCAAACATGCTACCAAATTGCTTGCTGCTCTCCCATTCTCATCATCAGCGTCTGTTCATCGGAGAATACGGCCTAGTCGTTGATCATGCTCACCAAGAACACGGACGGAGCATTCACAGAAGCTCATTTCGAGGCAATGTTCGCACTCATTGACGCCGTAATCCCGTCGGTGGTGGTAGGAGACTCACAAACTACAAGCCAGCACAGCATCTACATTTCCGAAGACGAATTTAATAATAAATACATACAAGTCCAAGGCAATATGGAGCATCCGCCGAGCTCCGAAGAGTTCAGAGAATATCTCGCAACGCGACCAGTGGATGGTCCAAAGTTCAAAAAGGCAGTCAGGAAAACCGTAGCCGATCTACATCCAGTTCCGGTCAAGCAACTCCGCAAGGTCCTCGACTTCATGATGTATGTACTTGGGGGTATTTCATTCGAGCTGTTGTCCATGATGAAACACTAATCCAGCTCGCAGGACTCGCCTCGGAAACTTGATTAGTACAGGGTACCGAACACCGTTCACCGAACAGCCGGTGTCTGTGCGAGAAGCCATTCTCCAATCATGGCAAGAAGCCTGGGTGCTCATATGGCCCATGGTAGGAGATATCCTCGCCGCCATAGGTAGAGCTGCCTGGAGCACTACTGATCCCCTCCTTTTAAAGCTCAGCGGCTACCAGGATTATCTAGAAAATCGTAGCGCCCAAGCAGGTCCTATGATTGACGAAAACTTCATGAAGTTCGATAATTCGATTGAATATATCGAAACTGATGTAATTATCGTTGGATCCGGGGGTGGCGGAGGCGTCTGTGCCAAGATCCTCGCTGAAGCAGGGCACCAGGTGATTGTCGTCGACAAGAGTTACTACTTTCCACCGGAGCGGCTTCCTACGGCCTTTGAGGATACGGGGCTTCTATTTGATGCTAGGGATTCACTGCTAACCGTTGATGGCTCAGTGATGATAAATGCAGGTAGCTCTTGGGGTGGAGATGGTACAGTAAATCGGAGTGCAATCATCAAAACACCAGATCAAGTCCGGCTAGAATGGGCAGATGAGCACGGTCTAGAACTGTTTACGACATCCTACTTCGAAGCTTGCCTTGATCGAGTTTGTGAAGCAATGGGTGTGAGGGATTCATATACCAAACAGAACGACGACTTTGGTTGTCAAACAGGCACGAAGCAAGTCCCTAGTGTCAGCTGGTTGCCGGCAGCAGCAAAGGCGGGTGCCCAATTCATGGAAGGATTCGACGTATCCAAGGTATTGTTTAACGATGATAATGGGTCACAGAGAGCTATTGGAGTTGTAGGCATCTGGACATCCCCCAATAAAGGCAGTAGGCTACATGGATCGACGCCTAGAACCCAGCAGAAAGTCATTATAAGGGCAAAGAAAGTCATCCTGTCAAGTGGCGCATTATATACACCACTGATACTGATAAACAGTGGACTAAAGGTGAGGCAAATATGCGATCTTACAAGGACGTTATTCTAATTAGGTACCTAACATACAGAACCGAAACATCGGGAATAATCTCCACTTGCACCCTTGCGGCGGCATGATTGCCACTTTCGAAAGGGATATTAGGAGTTGGGAGGGTACGTAAAAGTGTGCTCCCGTGTCAAAGTATTCCAGCTAAAACGATGGAGGTGAACTTATGACTAGCCTCGTTGACGAATTCGAAGATACTGATGAGAAAGGGCATGGCCCTCGAGTGGAAGTACTTAATATGCTGGTAAGCTCGCCTCTTTCTCCAATCCCTCAAATGGTCTGACTGATACAATACTTCACAGCCATCTATTACAATGGCACAACTCCAATGGCATAGTGGGTTACAGTTCAAAGTTGATGCTCTCGGCTATAGACACATGAGTACCTTCCTTTCTCTGGTCCGAGACCGTGACACCGGATCTGTTTACCAGAGTACGGAAGGAAACCCCCTAGTCGTCTATACGCCATCCAAGTTTGACCACGCATATATTAAGTCGGGGCTGTTAGCTATCGCCAAGCTCTGCTACGTCCGAGGCGCAGTCGAGATTATCTCGCCAGTCCGCAATCTATCATCATTTAAATGCACCATACCAGCTAAAGACAGAAACGTCGATGACGCAGACTTTGTCAACTGGCTCCGGCTTTCTGAGAAGACGGACTTCAGCAGCGCTGTATTGATATCCGGACATCAGATGGGGAGCTGTCGTATGAGTACCAGCAAAGAATGCGGTGTGGTGGATGAAAAGGGGGCAGTGTGGGAGACACAGGATCTATATATCGCAGATGCGAGCGTTTTCCCGTCGGCAAGCGGTGTAAACCCGATGGTTACGATCATGGCTATCTCGGAGCATATTGCGCGAGGCATCGCAGCAAGTATGTAGTGAACTAGTGCTGGATGCTGCTTGTCTCTTTTGCTGCCGGTATGGGTTTGCATGTGGGTGGCGTTGACAGAAAAGTCCAGTCTAATCAGCATTAGGAGGTACCTATTATATGTTTGCATACAGAGGTAGTAACAAAAGAGAGGTAGGCAATTAGATGTTTTCCAATAGCAAGCGACAGCATGTCTTGCGAACGATTGTATATCCCAAAGTTCAACACCGTGTGTCCATCTGACACCACTCTGGGGACGTTTAAGAGACCCATACATCCGAATTGGCCCCTATAGCTGATCAACGAGGTTCATCAGTGATACTTCAATGCTCGAGGGGCTACTTGCGAAAGCAATGGACTGTTAATCAGAGACCGGGAGCTAGCCTCGTCTTAGAAACTGCTTACAGACTACCGCCGTGGTAACTAAAATCAACATAATACGAGAGTGCCATAGGACGAAACACTGTGATAATGGATATTTGATTTATACGCGAGGGAATTATATCCAAATCCGCTATTCAGAAAGCCATTCATTAACGCTACGCATGCCTGCCTCCATACCCAGGTAGCTTGAGGTCAGCTAGCCAATTCCTCATGGCCGTATTACGACTCCGAAGCTCGCTTTAATACATTTTTTGATCCAAACATTCAATTCACAACGCTTAGACCCCGCCGGCCTTCTCGGTACCAAGCGCAGTTGGTAGCGCACCCGGTGCGACAACGTCCTCGATCGTCTCGTCGCTGAACTTAAGATCCGCCTCGAGTTCCGTGGTGTCCGTGATCTTAAGGAAGATGATGGGAGCGGCAATTAGAAGAGACGCAGCGCACACAGCCCACTAAAACGCACGCAGTTAGTCACAAGCCGAGCCAGGTAGGTATATAAAGAAATTTTCACTTACGGTAGCGGCAAATAGGGTCTCGAACTCGTAGTGGAGACCGTCCAAGCGCCAGAAGACGGCAGCGCCGGCAGACTGGAGACCCTTGTAGAAACCAGCCAAGTTGGCTGTCTTGCGGCCCGAGTTGGAGAGAGCTCCCATGTACCTTGCAATGGAGTTAGCATTCAGCCGCATCGGTCTAACCTCTTAGGGGATCGTCGACATACCAGTAGATGCAAGTTTGCCAGACGGAATCGTATAGGCCGTAGAAGATGTAGAGGAACATGGGTCCAATGAACCCGGACTCGGTCCAGTCGATCTTCTGGGCCTCGTATGATTCCTCCGAGCTGACTGCACGCGAAACCTGCTTCCGCTGCCAAGCCCAGCCGCCACCCCAAATGACAAAGGTAAGTGCGAATAGGATGCTGAAGGAGACCTTGGCACGCACTGATCGGCGGACCTTGGGGATGTCGAAAGAGTAACCGACAATGACGGCGCCGAAGATCTGGGCGAGCCAGTAGAGCAGGTTGTTCAACGAACGGGTTCGAACGTTGAAGTGAGCGCCGTTGAGACCATTTTGCTGGTAGGTGTAGAAAATGTTGGAAGCGAAGAACATGGGGAATAGAGCAACCACCCAAGGGCTCAGAGAGATGCATTCCCAGAGACCGATGAACTCACTCTGCCAGGTCGGGTTCTTCATCAAGATGATCCTGGAGCCGTCGTCACGGATCACCTTGTCGGCATTGACAATGGAGATAGCAAGAATAGCACCGACCGCCATGAGAACAATGAAGCCAATGTAAGTACCGTCGGTGACGGTGCCGCCGGTGTTGTTGATGTTCTGGCCGAGAGGAATCAAGCTACCAATGACAGCGCCCAAGTTGAAGATAATCCAGAACCAACTGATATATCGGCCCTTGGACTGCTCGGACGGGTAAGACATCATGATGGCGCCCTGGGCAGTCCAGAGCAGACCGGCGCAAAGACCCAAGTAAGCACCGGCGAAAATGACGAATCCAACATTTTGGGTGTGGTTGAAGCACAAAAAGCTGCCAGCGTAAATGCAGTAGCCAAGACCACCGATGGTCAAGGTGGCCCGGATACCGATCTTGTTGGCCACGGAGCCGGAGAAGAAGGCGACAACAGCGAAGACGGAGTAGAGAGCAGTGGAGGCGTGATCCTGGACGGTCGGGTCGACCTGGCCACCACCACCGAGACCCTGCAGCGCATTGTACATGCCGGGGCACAAGAAGCACACCAGAGCCACCATCAGAAGTTGAATCTTGGGCGACGCATACCAGAACTCCTTCTTGCCGATCTTAAAGCCACGGTACATCCATCCTTCAGGGCGGGGCTCCACGACATGAGTGCTGTCGGCCATGTCGGACTGGGATTTCGGTACGTGGGCATCGGCCCCGCTAGACATCTCTTTCGCATCCGCCATTATAAAATAATGGGAAACTATGAAGCAATCGACTGCGCGTAGCGATTTCGAAGTTTGGTCAAGCGAGGGCTTTTACTTGGACCTACGAATAGAGAGAGTCTGTCAGCTTATCATGTCAAAGGACCATTGCGCAAACTAAAGACATGGGGGGGCACAAAGCGCAAAGGAAGCTCCAAGTAAACAAGGTATCCCGTAACTGCGGGTGTAAGTATTACTGACCTTCCACGAGCTGTTGATCGCCGTCGCGGCTAAATATACTTGACCCTGAGGTTCGCAGATGGGAAGAAAACAAGAAGCAGAGAGGTGCATTGGGGCAGACCCCGACAATATAAAATAATGGTTTCTTACTACGGGTACATGCTTTAGGCAGGGTCTAGTCAGATAAGGCGATGGTTAGATCAATACGAAGTAAATGGCACGTGTGGGTTCTGGAATCTTATTTACTAGGTACATGTACCTTATTTACTACCTTGTACAGGTGCATCCGTACCCGTGCCGTACGTGAATGTACCTAGGATGCATGTACTGGCATCTGGTGACTCGAGAGCGAACTCTGACAGGCTACGGTAACACCAGCAGCTGAAGAGACCAACGATAGGGGTCGTAGTGCTTTCGTCGTTTCGTTTCACATTACAACCACGGTCGATTGAATGTTGCTCGAAACCATCGTTACAATTATGGTTACGTGACACGACTAGCGATGGTTTTCTATCTTGACAGCTTGTACGGGAGGAGCCTAGTGCCTAGAGAACCTTAAGCACCTGGAAGGATTGTGGCTCCACTAGGTAACTTTAATAAGCTGTAAGCTGTATTGTACAAAGGCTGCAGAGGCCACTAGGGGCTGTAGGGGCTGTAGGTCCGGGGATCGTGGGTCTGCGGCACTGATTCTTCGATGAATTTGTGGGCAGATTCCAGGCGATCCTTCGCGAGCTCCGTACCCGTCCACCTCTAGTTTATCTCCTGCTTATCATACTCCGTTATGATATTTCGTGTTGACAAAGAGGAACCCTCGTGTTATCTGCGACGCCTCTCTCGAAATAGAAATTGTCTGAGTCAACTACGAGAAAAATCAACATTCTTTTTCACCGTAACCAAGCAGCCAAGACAAACTCAATGGAAGCTGAATTCGTTTTTCCAAGCCGACGCAGAGACCCTTACCCTTCCATCCCTTACATCGTCTAGACTTTTTCCCCCAAATCCTTCCAGGTCTACGGTACTACCCAAGACAGGGATGAGGGTGGTGAACTGACGAGATAGCCGATAAGAGCAAGAGATAGTGGGCGGGCCGAATATAGAATTCATGCCGGTTCTGATTGGATTGTGACCAGGTGTAACGGGTACCAATTCTCGAGTCAGTCCCGCCTCTGTGACCATTCGACCTTCATCATTGGCCAGTTGGACGCTGCTGTGTCCGGGGAAGGAAGTTGCTGACAGGATTTAGGTCCATTCATTTAATGACCGGCTAGGCGAGTGTCAAGGCCTTTTGCTTGGTCGTCTGTATGTGCCTGTGCCATATGTAACGTTGCCCAGATTTCGCCATGCTAGCGTCCCATTTCCATCCACGGGGACAATCATTCCAAAGAGGCGCTCGATTCTATCCGGCCGAGGATCGCATCTCAGCCAGTCCTGCCAACATCCGCAAACTGCATGTTTCAATTGGACGGCCCAGTGCTACAACCAGTGCTACAATGCATATCGTCCGACCCGAGAGACTGGGCAATGTTACAGAGATAACAAGCAAATGCTGAGGCTGAGCTGGGCCCCGATTTTGCGGATCGGACGAAATCTTCAAGCTTATCAACTTCTTGGATGAATTCGCCTTATCAAGCCATGTTGTAACACACGCCTTAGAAGTTGACGTTGTATCACATCTTCCAACCCATAGCAGTGGGAACTCTGGTGCCGTAATCAACCTTGTGGGCGATGCGACTACTTTCCCGCATGATGCCGCCCGTTGCATGTGTGAGGTTACATTTCACGATTCACCACTTCCCATCACACGTCTACATGTCCACAATACATAACTCCAGATACACATTGGCCTCGACCATCGATTTTGATGCACCAACGATCCAATCTAGCACGCGCCTCCTACGATTGTCTAGATAAACGATGAGCCTCAGCCTAGTCTCGGTGGCAGAACCAGGTCCTCGGAAACCCCCTAGATCTAGTGCAGGGGGACAGTCACGTTACATGATTAACTCCGCCGTATTAAAACATACCTACTCTCCGTTTATGTGTGCTTGTGTCTATTCATCCGAATTAATTATAAATGTATGCTGAATGGTTGGATGGGGCTGAAGTCCTCTAACCAACGAAAAGCCATGCGAGTTGGCCTCGGCTATATTTATACAGAAGTCCCTTGCACCAAACTTTGTCCTCTCAATCCGTAACGCCAAGTCTCATCGTTTCCAACCGCAGAATCTCAATCCATACAGCTAGTCATGTCTCGAGACACCAAGATATTCTTCGTATCCAGAAAGAGGATCACCTTCGTGTTTAGTTGCCAAACTCCTGGAGGAATCCGATGGGGTCCACGAGACCAGCCCCCTACAGTCACAGAGATCTCGAGAGTATAGCATTACTCGTTGGGACTCGCAGATTTTACTATAACTTCTGATGTCTTATGGAACATATTCGTTACTTTCAAGGGCGCAATAGATTCAACGTCAGCTTTATACGGAGATGAAAACTTTCGACCATACGTGAAACACAACGGTACCTCACGGATAGTTTTGCGCAGGGCCACTACGCAAAGCGACCATGATATCTACTTCCGACGCTGCCTGATAGTAAACAGCCGATAGGGGTGTTAGTTGTTAAGCACCGCGGACCTAAACCTCGCCACCCTCTTAGTGTGAGCATTTTCCCAGGTACCTAGGCAAAGTGTGTTTCTAGAGAGCCGCTTGAGACTGTATGACAAATGCATATTCATCGTGAACCTCGTTACAATGGCCGCGTCACGTCCAATCGAGTTTCAGTACACGAAGAGTAGCGTTTAAGATCTCCAGTGGGAGCGTGCACGGGTTACGAATATAAACACATAAGCGGGCATTCGAAGTAATCAAATATCCTAATACGTAACAGAATGAACTACAAGAACAATATGATATCTATCATGCAACTACATAATTCTGCTAGACGTTAAGGAGAGTTCGAGGTATGTCCTCGTCTACTCGCACGGGTATGGTTTACTTTTCAATTATTCCCTAGATGGATTCATGTTTAATAGTGTGCTTGGGATGAACAAGATTATTCTCCCAGGGCGAAAAGCTACGAAGAGGCATATTTCTGGATCTCATACAAATTACCCTATACAAGAAGGCTTTTTTTTTCCATCCGTGAGACCGTAATGGGTAGTAGACGTTTCGTGCATTCCCCCGGTATCCTACATGCGACCAACATCTGTTGCCTCGAGACCCCGATGCGTCCCCCCTTTTCCTGTGAATGCTGTTTGGTATGCTCAACTCCTGCCCTCCTCCCCCCTTTTTCTTGCCCAACAATTCCAATCTCGAACTAGTGGGTTGCCTCTCCAAGGGCTGACCGATGGCAAGACTGGTCGCAGAATATGTGACTAAACAATATGTCCACAATGGAATTCAACAAGGTCATTCCCCTCTCCCCGTCCGTAAACGCCAGCATCTGATGTGATGCTTTAATCGAGTAACACCTAATAGACTATGTGTCCATTAAATTCCAGATGCTTCATGACCGAGGCCATTAATAAAACGAGAAACGACAGGGGTATCAATAGAAGATGAAAAAAGACGAGTCCTATGAGTACTGAGAGAAGGTGGATAGTAGTGGTAGTGGTAGTAATAGTAATCGTGCGGAACGATTGCCATAACACGGGTTTAAACTTGTGTTATCATGTGGAAACGGCCGCGTTATTATTGTGGCGGTCTCTTGAAATCCAACCGAACAAGTCGGCTTTCTGACCGATGGGGGTGGTGACTGAGCCGTCAGTTGGTGTCCTTATAAGGTTTTCGCGTGGTTCGAGTAGTAAGCTCTTTCGGTAATAGCTGACTTGCACATTGCCCTGATCAGACTCTTTCACTCTTGTAATTTGGGCCTGAATCCATTCCTGCATGTCCGGAACCTCCGTGAGCCGGTAAGGGATCTGAAATCGTTGCAGCTCGCCTATAATCTTAGCAGTTCGGGTGTGCTTGTCAAAATTGATGACTGTCCTCCCATTGTCGTTCGGACCGGCGGCAGGGAGCTGCTTCGTTGGAGGATTACCGATATCGACGAATGTGAGATCAGTCAGAAACATGCCAAGGAAAGGAAGGCACGGAGGGACATGGCCCTGAAGACGAGCTCGAAGAACCTTGTTGTTGTTGGACGGTTCGACAATAGCTTGAAGAGACTTCAGCATCTCGCGTCGCTTCGGACTCACAAGTTCCCATGTTTTTCGCAGGCGGCTAATGATCGAGTTGTTCAGACTGCACACGATAGACATAAGACCATCGTAGTTGTTCAGTTCTAGGCATTGGTGGGCGATCTTTATCCATTGTTTGATAACCACAGCACGCTTTTTGACCTCAGGATACTGGAGAATAGTGTCCGCGACGAGATTAGACATATCCGTCGAGAAGCTCGACATCGCCTTTACATTCGGTGAAGAAGTCGCGCCATTCTTTTTCATCCATTGCGAACCCAGCAGCTCTTCGGGCAAGATTGAGCAAAAGATGCTCATCTGCTTAAGGGTTAACTGACGAGCAATCTCGAGAGTGTCGAAGTCCAGAAATGACGGACAACTGCCACCAGATTTCCAGTTGTTGAGCAGTCCTTGTTGACTCTTGGATAAAACGGGATTCGGCATTGGCGTATCGGCGGGCACATATTGAGAGATCGACGTGCTTGTTTTTCCCATAGAAGAAACGAGACGCGGGACTAGAGAACCATTCGTAGAAGAAACCCGTTGCGACAGTTCCATAATACGTTTACCTGCGGAAGGAAGAAGCGAACCGAGTTTGAACTCGGCGAAGTTCTGGATGAGCGGAAGCGCTTCATGGTCAGTGGAATCCCGCCAGTGCGACTCCATCCAACCTTTCAAGACATTGTACACACGCAATCTTACAGGGCTCGCCGTGTTTGGATTTTCGCCCACATAATCAAAGCGCTCGATAAGCGCTTCTACCAGCTCCGTAGGCGTGCAGAAAAGCCGGAATGTGAGATAGAATGTCGACACAAACATGGCGTCAGGCGTGGCTTCGTGGGTTGTGAGGCGCTCAACCAAGGCAGGTAGGGATCCGCCAGTAACTTGTCCCTCCTTATTGAACATCAACTCGTGAGCAAAAGTCTTCTCCAACAACTTCGACTCGACCTCGTCCACTTCCTCACTCACGCTAGAGCTTGCTGCAGTGCTCATATCAGACAAGGAAGGCTGAGCTTTCGGAACGAGAGTAATGTCTGGTGTAGTGGCGCGTGTAGATGTATCAGAGACCATGCTAGACTCCGAGTCACGACTTATATATGTGTTGTTACTGCCAGAACTAGAAGCAGTACCGGTGTCAGATCGGAATGAAGTATGGTACTCGCCATCATGTGAAATTTCCGTTGCAGGGCTGTACGGCTCGTCTGGTGAGATAGAAGTAGTAAGTCTCGGGAGAGCCGGAAGCAAAGGCCGAATAGAAGATACGGAAGACGCCATGCTCGATGCGGCATCGTCGGTGACCATAGATTGGGGCCGGGATGGTGGTGGAGACACTTGTTCGGAGTTCTGCTGCTTGTGTACCGAATCATCAGCAGGGACCTCGGGAAGAGGCTTGTCCATCGAAAAGTGAACTGAGTTAGCAGTCTTGGGCGACGGGTCAGTCGCCTTGACATCCGAAATGGACGACTCAGCCGGTGTGTGCGGCCGACTCTGTGACACGGCTTCAAATACACCTAGATCAAGGCCCAAGTTCCCATGCTCGAACTCGAATTCAAAATCGCCTATCCGCTCTAGGACCCATTTGGTCTTTGCCACACATTCCCCGGCCGCCTTGACGCATCCTGTAGCGGCCAAGAGAAGTCGACTGTTGTCCTGTGGCATGATGACGTCTTCTCCGTCAGGCCCTCTGTTTCCCAAGATTTCACGTGCCAAATAGACCAAATCTCGAATGCGATCATACATAGCTACGCGTGACTGTCCCAGCGTCTCCGAAACGGATGTGTTGTGGTCGCATATCGCGTCAACAACTGCAAAAAGCTCGCCGCCCGAAATGACAGAATGTTTAATGGCGAGGGCCAGTTCCGGTCGCGATTGGGATTGGACGTGTAGCCGTCCGATAAAGGATCCGAGATGCGATAGGAATGTATCGTGACAGGAGTTAAGCCGCTCCGAAACAAGCTTCTGGGACTGCGACAGTGGCGAAGGACCAGCTAAGGAGACCCTGTGCGATATACTGGCTGACAGTCGATTCCCATGCAACGTATTCGCTTGAGACAACCGATTGCTAGTAGCATTAACAGATGAGTAAACAGATGATGACAAACGCCTGCTGATCGGTTCACTCGTTTGTACGCCTTCGGAAACTGGTGGCGCCAACCCTCCGTCGGACCCCGCTTCACCGTCCACACGGGAAGATGCAGCTTGGCTGTCTTCCTGTTCGTTCTCGAATGTTGTCGACTCCAAAGGCGGTGTTGGTGGGACTAATGACTCTTCGACAACAGTCGCCATCACTGTCACTGCTGGTGCGCGTAACCGCCTATCTTCATCAATCAGGTCAAGAAATCTGACACTTTTTACGACAATCTTGAATGCTTTCAAGATCATCTCGTCGATTATGTCGTTGACATCGTCGGTAGGTTGTAAAGAGCCCCGCAATATCTCTTGCAGTCGTTTCGCCGTTTTCACTAAAGACGAAAGTTCGGAAAGTAGGGATTTCCGGCCTCTTCGAAGGATTTCACTCCTCTGGATAGTTGTTGACTCGCGAGTCAAACAATGGGTGTGCTCCTAGAATATGGTTAGCTACCCAAAATTCGAAGTAATGTTTCCACATGGATGATTGAGCTTACCAAGAGAAATCGGACACCGGCGATAATCCCCTTCATGAATTCCTGGTTACCAAATATGTCCTGATCATTTGTTGCCGTGCTTCTTAACAAATCCCAGAAATTCAAGAGCGCTTTGAGAAGATTTCTCATTTCTTCTGGGTCGTAGGCTTCGCAATAGTTGGTCGGCAGCCATCCCCTCGCGCCGGATAAAAGCAAGGTCCCATCAGCCCATCCATTGGTGTGAATGGAATGAACCAAGACCACGTCCCCCTCATTCAGCGGCAGAGTAACAGTTGAATCGGCCGCTCCATATGTGGGTTGGAACGGGTAGAAAGCGCGCAGAAAATTGTGGAAGATAGGATTTGACGGCGTCGGTTGAGGAACTAGTTCTTCTTGAGAATCATTGGGAGTTGTAGGTGGAGTTATCTGAGACTGCGAGTATGGGTGAGTAGATGTCGCCGACTCACTGTCCTGGGAGTCTGCCGTCACATGCTCGGAATGACTCTTGTGGATGGCGAGGGGAGCCACCTGGAGGCTCGCTCGCATAGGTTGGTCATCCAGCATCATGATTGCTGCAATGCGCCGGTGTAGAAAACCATGGGAACAAGCTGTTGCTGTTACTTGCGCAACAGCGACGACTGCGAAGAAAAATGCCCAGGTTCCTCAGAACGCGGGGACTCTAATCGGCCTGTGTCGTCTCTTGGCTAGTCCTGCGGGATGCTGAGACAATAGCTTTTCAAAACCATCAACAATCGTACAAACTAGAGGGGTCTAGAAGTTTCGTGCAAGGTGGACGTGAGGCCACGGATCTCGTAAGGTCGGCGTAGATAGGTAGGAAATCCTGTGCAAGGAACTGGAAAGAGGTCAGCACGCGATCGTTTGTTGTTTGTAACTACCGCGAGGAAGGTAGTCTAAGCGTATGATGGAATGAAGGGAAGTGTTATCGGGTTCTCAACGGGAGGGGTCCAAGCAAGGAATGTCGAGTTCGTCTAGACTGAGCTAAACGATTTCAGGGTATTTCCTTGACGCCGCGTTTCAGACCCTATTCGCTATGACGAACCCCTTCCACCAAGGTGGTAACATGCCAGAGTAGGGGAGATCCTTTCTTCTGTTCCACCATGCGGGATAGGAAATCGGAAGGGAACTATGCTAGTATGCGTACCTCGTGGGTTTCGATGCAGCAGCCCGGCAAACGGAAGACCAATGCTCCCGATCCTTTTCGCGATTGAAGGTCGTACGTAAATACCCGGGTGGTTGTGAAGGTGGTTTAGAAGACCGAGAGACTTAAAGTTTACCTTTCCGCAATACTTGACACGGCAAGTTAAGAACAAACAGGTCCGGAGTACATGCAATTCAAACTGCTCGAAGCTAGTAGAATCGTCGAGGCCAGTAGCAATAAGAATTGCCAGAACGGCTCCACCAATCCGTCGTGGGATTCTGTCTCGTCGATGTTCGTTTTCGAATTGGTTGACTCGTCGATTAAGAATTATCTTGTTGTCCTCAAGAGTATTCCAGGCCCACAATTGAAATCCGGATGCGGTTGGAAGTCAAGTGATCAAAGTATTAAGGTCGTGGTGAAGAAGCGCCGTAGTCGTAGTCGAAGACGTGGGTGTAGATGTCGAGTTGAGAATCGACAGATCTGGTGGGGAAGATAGAGGCAAGGATGGGTGGGAAGCGTGGTATTGTATTGTACTTTCAGACCTCCTGGACCATGGACCTCAGATCCGTGCGATGACTGTTGCGTCCTGTGCTGCCGCGATTGTAGAGTTGCAGAAGTCGAGTCTGTACGTGGGTGTAGCGAAGAGAATCGTAGGTAGGACAAAACGCAGATACGGTTAAGGTAGGGTAGGGAAATGCAGGAGAGGAAAAGGTGCCAATGCGCTTCCTGCAGCTGCAAGCTTGCAGGCCCTGGTTATCAACTATTATCTTATTACCCACGTTATTGGACCTACCCGTTGCAACCCCCCATGCAGCTATGCCTAACAAAGAACTCTGCAGCGCTTTTATTAGGCATGATGGACCTCTGGGCCGGGATTATGTATGTACGTACCTAAGGGACCTAAGCAGCTAAGGTACCTAGGTAGGTGTACTAGCGTGATATGCTAGCGTAGGTACATACATGTCTCGACCAGGGCAAGAGCAGAGCAGAGCAGGAGGGGGTGTGTTCAGGAAATGCAGGTGCAACCTTGACGGATTAGGGTAGCCGGGGGAACAGGAAGCTCCAGTGGGTCAACGCCACCTGTTAGCCCTGTTGGTTCTGTTGGTTCTGTTGGTTTAGCGGTAGGGCGGCAGGGCGGGTTCTAACGTTCTGACGTTCTACTCGAGCTTTAGGTTAGTGGGAGAAACTTCTACTAATTTGACACCCGGCCCACCCGACCTCGACATTAGCATGCCCAGGTGGGTACCTACCTAGGTATTGAATGATGGGTGGGACAACCCTGGACAACCTGCAGGGAAAGTTGCAGGGTCTTCGGGGCTTCCCCAGTCAATCCAATTCGACCCGGGCTTATTGCAGTACTATGTAGCACAGGTAGCACAGGTAGCACAGTAGCGCGTACTGTTAACCGAAGCTTCACGGGCAGCCACGGGATATTCCACGACTTTACGGAAAGGCGTTCGTGTTTCTCAGCTTATATCTCTAAATCTGCAATCCTCTCTCGAATCAAATCCACTTCATGACATTTCGAGCCCCGTTCGCCGACCTCAACTAAACCCCCAAGAGATTTTACCCGCTTGCTAGTGATTACATCTGCAGCTTTGGATGATAATTCGCGAATCCTCAAGCCTGGTGTCAAGCTGTTATGCTCGTAAGCAGCCAATTCATATCATTGGCAAGTCGTTCACACGCTGTGACATCCAGAAGTCAAGTAACTTTAAACATATCCGTTAATACACACCACGCAATTGAAACCTTCCATTGGCGTGGACCGGTGAGGTTTGTCTTTTTGTCTTTGCTGATGTCCCCTCTCCGGTAGAAGCCACCTTCGGATACTGCAGGGGGATGTTGGGAGAGTTGGGAGAGTTGGAAGAGATCATATCACGTCAGAACAAAGCCAAGAAAAGCCCATGGAGAAACGCGTCAAGCAAGATATTCGGACCTCAGAGGCCTACATACATACGGTAAAAGGGAAGGATTGGCCAATTATCACTGATCAACCAGAAAGAACTGATATTATTGACCAATTAGCATTCTCCTATTGAGAGAAACTCGTTGAATGGGGCCATGATAACTGGTTTCTCTCGATTAGCTACCTACGGTATGTCTGTTGATGTCAGTCCCGCGTTAAGAGCAATAGTGGTGCTATTGGGTACATATGTAGGTATGTATGTAAATATTACTATGACTATGTCTTTAAACTGGATTATATGGTCGGGGGTTATACTCTAGTGTACCAAGCTGAGAGGAATCATGGGCCGTTGCAATCAACCTGGCGGATCGTACCGCTCTACATAAAATCTCCAGATGACAGATCCCGTCGAGCCTCTCGGCGGAGAAATTGAACTTGGTCTTCTCCCGATTCCGTACCTGAAAAGGCAATACAACCTTAAATCTGAGAGATGTTGACAGCTGAATGTGATGGTGTACCCCGAGCGTTAGCGAGAGAAGAGACGGATTTGGGTAGTGGGCTACTTTCAACCACACGATATCTTACCCGGGGCACCAAAAACTTACGAATGGATGTCTAACATCGACGATACTACAAGATAAATCTTTACGTATGTAGTATTATGCAGATTCTTAGCAGGCAGTCGTACCACACCGGCAGAGCGCTCTAGAGCGTGATTATCTTCGTGCGTGGATATCACACCACCTACTGGATGTGCTAGATATGTACCTATGTATGTACATGTTATTGTTAGACCAATAGAAAATCAGACCAGTCCATGCCGAAGTGCAACATTATCTCTCCAACATAATATCGTCTAAATTCTGCCTCCGTTGCATTTACTCCCCAAGCAACGCCATCTTGTGCCGCATGTCATCTTTGTCTTCCCAATGATCGTCAGGAACAGACTTGAGGGATTGGATTGTTCAATAGAATCGTTCCCGGCCATACGCGGGCATTAGGTACGCCCGCGTTGCAACCAATAACCTCCTCAATACGATCCCGACAGCTTCAATGATAACCCATAACCCCGTCAGCCCATTCCCGAAGTTCGAATTTATCAGCCGTGCCTCGCATCGTGTTCCTCTTTAGCCACGACACATTTCTAAGCCTTTTCATTAGCTACGAGTCTCGGAGGCTTGCATTATCACAGCTCTCGCAGGACGGCAGCGTAAACATTGGGATTTTGTTGGCGTCATAGGCAATACCAGAGAATTTCATCGCCGCCACCAGATCTAACACTTAACACTCTATCCGGATAGCGCCCAATTGGGATCGCGATTGATTGGTTCTACAGCTTCACCGATGGATATTGGCCACCTTACGAGCGATGTCGTCGGCGCGATGTCGTCGGCACGATGCCACACGAACCACACCAGCAGAAAAGCAATCTCTAGCTTACCTTTCGGCTGCTTTACCGTATCCAGGATGTATTATTACTGTTGGCTGCGAGCGCTCAGGTACGGTTCAGGGATGCCAACGCCGGACCCTGTCTAGCCCCAGCCCCAGCAACCTGCTAATGCAAGCCACCTCCCACTTTCACCCGTGGAGGTATGGCTACATGCACAAAACTAGGAGCATCCAGGTCGGCCACGCTTACATAGTAGAAAGTCGTCGCCATGTGCGTTCTTCCGGATCTTCAACCGTGCCTAGGTATAGATTGCCTATGCGAAAAAGGGTCTAGCGGTTCACATAGTTCCGAATTTGATATCCTTCGCGATCAGCAACATCGCTCTGACAGTCTGATAAGATGAATGCTAGGTTAAGAAGCTTTAATATTCTGTGCGCGAAGCTACGACACCGAACGCTTTAATCGGATAGCGCTATGTTGCAGCTACACATTGTCGCCCACGATATCGCCAAGTATTAGACCGCTTAGATGAACGGAACTAGTAGGCCCAATTGATAGTCGAGGCGTACAGTTCTCCTATCCTCAATGCTCGTATCTGCATTGAAGCTGCACCTTGGAATAGCAGGCAGATATGACTGGCGACAATTTACTGCGAGATCTTGACGAAAACTACCGAGTATTGCCTTTGGTCTGCGGAAAATGTCGTGTGCTATGGGAGGTATCCCCAAATGACACGCCCCGCGGTGCAAACCGACTTGGCGAATCCTCCTTATGCCCCTTTGCCAGGCGTCCTGCCAGCTACGAAGCCAGGAAGCTCGCGGTACAGTCACACAACAGACAATATGGATGCAGGAACCGACAAGTCGTCCTAGCCAAGACACGAAAGCATTGACCACGTTGTCCTATGGGACGTCGAATGCCAAAAAGAATTAATTTAGGATTACGAGCGACCAGCCCTTTGCCTTATACGGACGCCAATCTGGGGAGTAGAGCCGAGAACCCCCTAGTGTCGTCACCAAAGAAGTCGAAGTCGCGCCTTGTATTCTCTACCATACAGCATACGTACGATAGATGACAGTAACAATAACGTCACATCATATATAGCCTTACTATCAGAATAACCAAAATGACAGAATATCACGATAATCGGTTCTGCTGTCAAGCTTGGCTAGGAGATAGACACCGTCCTAATCATCCTCCACATCGGCATCTACTTCAAATGGTGCGGTTTTTCTTTTGCTACCTAGGGTTAAGTAGGTATGTATTGTACTTTCTGCAACTTCTTTAGGTATGGACCTTGCTAGTCTACCTAGGTAATCCTGTCAGTCGACATAGCTTAAGTGTTTGTTGGGTGACGCCAAATGTTAGGTCAATGCAATCCCAGGGACCGATCCAACGCCCTGCGAGATTGCAGGCCCCACTCACGCAGCACGCTTCGCTTCCAGAACCGAGCCAAGGAACTCGTACGGGACACTCGAAGGCGCTGATTTGTAGGTACCTAGGTATCTAAGTTAAAGAAAGACTCATAACACATACAATGGACGTTTCAATGCTAAAGTGGTGGATTGTGCGAAGACGTATGCTCAGACGAATTTTTCTCCGAGTCTACGACGCTTCTGAAGCACATCCGGCGAAACACCACCGATTCATCGTCGAGTAGGTAGCCTCGGCATGTGAGAATACCCTGTCTGTGCGTTCATCCCTATGTACCCCCAGCCGCCAACCATGAGGACGAGCTTGACCCACCTCCAATCATCGATTTCGAGAAGAATGCTTCTCCATGCTCCCTCCCGGAAGCATCCCGGAGGTACAAAGAGAACATGGATATTTGGAACGGAGAAATCCTGACGCCATTTCGAGCTTGGAGGCGAAGATCATCTTGGACATCCGATCTGCGATAGACTAAATCTGTCTGCACATGTGTAAGTTTGTGCCTGTGTTATACAGGAAATACCTGGGTACACTTCAGCCCAGTCGGACAACAGCCGATTTACACTGCTACCCAGATTCGTGTTAGTTATGATAGCCGAACGATAGCTTTCCCGTAAGATTCTTATCTTTTCTCTGTAGGAGTCATCACGTAATTGGCGTACCAACAACATTATCTGACGTTTCCCGGTAAATGGTCTCAGATCCTGCCATCCATGATGTTATTACAAGTCAGATCTCACGGCTTATTTCTAAAGGTACAAGAAGCGCCAGAATAGCAGTCTCAGAGCCAACAAGATATATCTAAGACATTCCTAGCAGTTATTTGACTAAAACATTGGTATTTCTCCGGTCTGTTCTAACACCGAAGATAGTTGTTCGTGTGCCGATATCTCCGACATTATCACACAGCGTGTTCAACATTGTCAGATTTGAGATCGAACAAGTGTTCAGTTGCAAATCCTCTTCAAATTCTTCAGTTTATAATATTTTCCCCTAGTCAACAGCAACCATGATCTTATACGGCATCTCTTTTTAGGCCGATGATTTATGGAAAGCAAAGGCTGGGGTATCCGGTGTCTCGGGCTCCCTGTACTAGTCAATGCGCATGGACTAGGTCCCAGTTAAAGTTAACTCACGCAAGGCTCACTTGTATAGAAGTCCCGCCGGACAAGAAACCCTTTTTACAATACCCATGTTATCAGTACTGGGCCCTTACATAGTAGAGAATGCAATGACGACCAAGTGGGGAACAACCAACTACAAATATAGCGTGTGTAGATCTCATTATTTTAGCTCTCGTTGGCGAGCCGCAAAGTGGGGTTAACATGGTGCGCAATATTCCAACGGGACGGGATGATGATGATGTCTCGTGCAAAACGTGTAGCCCATGCTAGGTATTCCAATTCTACAAGAAGTTCGTTGTACGAAGAACTAACATTAGTTCAACGAAAAAGAAACTAGATACTAGAATCTACAAGGATGCCCCTTTCATAGCACCTGCGAACCTAATGCTTGTTTCCTGTAATAGGTAGAGTGACCGGCTTGGCTGCTTGGGCTGCGAACACCCAAGAAATAAATCGGTTTCAGCCTTTGGTAAGATTCGTTGGTTCATTCCTTTAGCTACGTTGAAATTGAAACCGGTGGACTTCGCACTGCTTACGGCTACCTACAATGAACACTAGTTTTTCTCCACTACTCAAATGAAATCACAGATGACGGTAGGCGCTTTTGAGACATGATCGATGCGATTGAAATTCGTTACCATCTGCGCGGCGTTCCGCTACAAGCCGTGAGGCGTTCGTGAGACATCCAAAGAACATTCTAAGTCCTTCGTTAATAAGGCCAAGTTTAGGTATGAATGCAGCGTGGGGGGCATCTAAGAAAAAATAGTGTCTGTGCAGCTGGGCTAAGTTGACGGACTATGGCGTACCTGGTGCCTAACGTGAGGTCCCCGACCCCCACGAACGTCGCCTGAGGCTAAAAACCAAGTAAAGAATGTCACTATGACGACCAAGAACCACTGGTCTTTGCGCCGGCGTCGACTTAGGTATTCGGCTCCAGTACCAGGTAGTCACTAGTCCAGAAGTCTAGGTGCTGCATCTAGTGCTTAGTTCAGGGCCCATTTTAAGGTCAGGCTGACATTGTCAGCCTCCTCGATCGCAAGGTGAGACCCTTAAAATGGTACTCTCGGGGGAGATGCCGTAATGAACTATCGTCGTCCACATTGATGACTGCGGTGGTAGAGATAATCTAGATTAAGTTCGATTTCCTGAGCGCAGCTCCCAGATGTTCGACTACGCGGGCTGAAGGAGTGATCGCTCCAGGGATGCTGCGACACTCCAAGCTCGAATCTGATCTAGAGCTCAGTCCGAACAACGCACAGACGCAAGCACTGTGGTCGAGCGCAAGCTAGCGGGTTTCGCCTCTAGGTGACGAAACGAGGTATGATACCAAGAACGGCTTCGACTACTGTCTATTGTTCAGTAGGATTTCAATATCGAAGCAGATCACGCATTGTGACAGTGTGAGTTCATACCTATTCCTGGGGCATAAACCCAACCAAGGAAATGCTTGCGGCTAGGTATGTTAGCTATGTACGCCGCTCATACCGGCACTTCCAACTACCTAATTACATATCTACTCTTCAGCAGCAGTGGTATATGTCAATTACGGATTGAAGTTGTCCGACCGAAACCCAGTTGACAAGGGAATATACCTGGTCTTGGACATGCCTTACACGTCAGTTACATACTAGTAATGTCGCATTACAAGGCTGAAGCAATCCACAACCCCAGACGCCCAGCCCGAGTTACGCAGGTACGCGAATAGCCACGAGGGAATCTCAATCTAATTATAATTGCCAGATTGCCCAGCCTTCCTTTTCGTCTGTCGGTAGTACACGAGGAGGACGAGAAACGAGGTGGCCGCATCCTCTGCAACCCGTCCCGCGGCTGAGACCTGAAGATCCGTTATCTTGCCATGCATTTGCAGCGCCGATCCTCTCCCTTTCGACACTAGCAAAACTCCATCCGGTAGGTACCATGTCCCGTTTAGGCTGCTGCGACACCATGATGCAAAGCAAGAGCCAACGGGTCTGCGAGTTCGCGGCAAATAGGCGAGATATCCCAACCCCTTTATTCTTCCCTCTCCATACCGCGTGTATTTTACCAGACACAAATTGATAGCGGCACGGCAAATGTAGGCATTAATATTACGCATTACGGTAAAACAGATATCTAGTCGCTTACTGCGGCGCGTACACGAAGGCCAGCTGGTCCATCTCGTCGCCGTCCTGACCCAGGAAACCGACGATGCCCCACCCGCTCGGCGCCGTGAACGTCGCGCAGTCCGAAGTCGACGTCCCGGCGGAGAGGGTCCGGCCGGTGCTCGTGGTCGCTTGGATGTAGAAGTTGCGCGTGCGGCTGTCCTTCTCTCCCTGGCAGAGCTCGGCGCTAGCCCAGTACTCGCCGCTGTTGAGCGTGAGCGTGGATACGTCTCCTCCGTCTCCGCCGTGCGTGAACGTGGTGCCGTCCGAGAGCCTTAGGCCGACGCCGTCTAGCCGCTCCGCGCCTCGGAAGGTAAGCGTGCTAGCCTTGGGCGACGTCTTCGTCGCGAGCGTCGGCGCGTCGTTGAACCAAGTGCCATGGGGACCGCCCAAGAATCCGGACTGCCGCAACGACGATCCAGCCGACCAGGTGAAGTTCACAGTGACGGGGTTGTGGTCAGTCAAGATGCTACCGTCGGGCTGCAGGAACTTGGTGCTCTCATAGTTCCAGTACGTGGCGGTCAGATCGAGAACAGGGCTGCCGCGGTAAATGACCTTGTCGACGGTCTCGCACTCGTTGGTCGTGCTTGGGTTCTCGCATACAGTCTCGGTGGTAGGGATGGTGCCACCGTGGATGATCTCGACCCAAGAATCCGTCATGCCGTTCTGCTCGGAGAAGACACGGATTCCGTCGCCCGCTCGCGTGTACCGGCTGTTGGTGTCGCCGAAGACGAGAACAGCATTACCAACACTGCGGGCGTCGATGGCGTCTGCTACCTGCTGGAGGTTGGCGGCTCGTGCGGTTATGTCGTCATCCTCTGTCCCTGCGTCTGCGTGCAGGTTGTAGACGTCGATGTAAACGCCATCGTCGATCGCCGCGCGCATAAAGGTAAAGCCCTTGGGCGTCAGGCAATCGTTGCTCGACGCATCGCTACAGATATCCCACTTGACGCGCTCGAAGTCGATCCAGTCAAAGTTGGCCAGGGTGTTGAGTCCGGAGCCGAACGGAACCCCGCCGGAAGTAGCCGTGCGGTAGGCATGCGTGTCCGTGTCGTAGATGTAGGCGTGATAGTTGAAATCCTTCGCTTTGCTTTTAGTTCGGATCTCTCAGAACCAGGGTACGTGCTTTCGCCACTCCTCCGCTCTTAGACCTCCGTTTCAATGAAGAAGGGAGTGGATGCAGGGGACAAGAGGCACAAGGATGTCGTTGGTTTCAAAAACCCATGATGTTGGTAAATCGCATATTTAGGATACAGGGGGAGAAAAGGGGGAAGACGAGTGGCTGCCTACCTCTTGCACGTTAATTATGTCATAGTCGTACTGCGCGAACTTTGTACCTATCAGCCCCGAGTTTGTGGTCTTGTCTCCCGGCACCTCGTTGCCGTTGAGGAATGCTGGCAGGCCTGCGACATTCATGCTCAGAATGTTGAATTCACCACTAGTAGCAGCCAGCACGCTACCAACTGAAAAGGTCAGCGTGCCAGCTGAGACGGCAAGGTTGGTGACCTGGAGCTTCATCTCTGCGTTGGTGGGAGGAGGTGAGTCACCTACCTCTGTTATCGAACAGAGATGCGCCGACTCCTTTTATGTTATCATATTATCATATTGTCCAGGCTATCTTTGGCAAGGAATGCGCGTTCTATATTGGCTTTGAAGATATAACGACGATTATGTTGAAAAGGTCGTATCCATTATCTCGTGAAGTCTCCATCTCGGCTCCCGATTACCACAACGGGGAGCTCTGCCGGCGCCGCTCCTCTACATTCGCGGCCGATGCAACGCATCTAGCTTCCTAGCTTCTATTAACGGACAATGCCGTTGGAATCATGCTCATAACCGTTGCGATGATTGGCTTGTGAACCGCACCGGCTTACGTAGATGCAAGTTCATATTTCCATTTTAAAGCTTTAACAAGATCTTTCTTCCAGTCTTTAATTTGCCAATGGTCGCCGCACGTGAAGGTAGTTGAACCACCATGCCGATTTGGCCGGTCGATTCAACCGAGCGATACAGGACCTGGCCTCTTCTTATTCCAGGTTGCATAGAATACCTAGTCTGGACTCTCTGTCGGCGTTAACGAGCTACTTACTAGTTACAGCAAATATATTGGAGATAGAGAACGAACAAATGCCCACGAGGTTTCCAGTCCATGACATGCGACTGCTCAAATCAAATGCCATCAACACTTTCAATCTGGCCGACAATTCAACCGCCAATTAATTATGATGTCAGGGAGCTAGAAATTGATGAATACTTGACGGGAACTGCAGAGCCAAGGGCTCAGTTCACGATCTCTAATGTTAATGGCCCTCCCTTGCCTCCATACGAGGAGGCCTGCGCACGTCCTCCGGGTGTGAAGCTATCGTCGACGCATCAAGAGAGATTCCGCTGCGCTACGACAAAGAACATGGGCGAGGGAGATCTATCGCAGGGTTCAACTTCAATATCAGACCATCCCAGTTTCAGGCTTCAAACACCAGAAACACGCACGTCCCTTCGCCACGTGCTATACCCGGCAGCAAGGGCAGCAAATAATTATAGAGTTTCGATAGCCATGAATTATGATATATCAAGGAGTCGGCCAAACCGGACTCCGGGTCTCACAAGGCGTTGTCGCATACCTTGAATCCGGTTCTAATTCGGAATGCCAACCCGGCCGGCTGGCGTGCCAATTCTACCCACCGGACAAAATTTCTAACCTAGGAACCAGGTCTCTAAGAAAGATAGTAACGGCATAGGCGCGACACGCGCTCTACTGTGGGTGTCGAGTGATTGATTTGATTTGGTTCTATGTATCTCATTGCAGCATCACATGCCTTGGCAGTGCAGAAGGCTTGATTTATTCATGACTTGAGGGTTCCCCGCATACCTAGACGGCTGGGTCTACGAGGAGAAGGGGAAGATCTTCAGCCTGGCCTGACACCCCCCACCCTGTGGACGAGCATGAATTGTATCACAAAGTGATGAGATGAGAAGGTTCCAAAGCGGCACTCTATTCCGCGGTGCCCATCAGGCGGAATTTGTCAATCGTTTGCGTTACACATCGCGTCGAACAAGCAGAAAAATCTCAGTTTTTTTTTCATGCTTTAAGGTATCAGGAGTACTGAAGATGGAAATCTCTTGCGAGTTCTAATTTTGTAACCAGACAGCTACACTCGCGACTCGTGTTACCGTACCGGTGTGACAAAGCCTCGGCCTATGGAAAAGCCACGATGTAGCCGATGTCCATGTAAGGTGTTGGTATTGGCGTCGTTGGTACGGGGCCGACCCGTGACGTCTCTCCTCATGTTGGCACACCGCTGGGTTAATGACTTGCCGCTCGCATTATTTTCCTTGAAAGCTCGAGATCTCATCATCGATCAGCACTGGTCTGGACAACCACAGCAATCCGATCTCACGAGCCCCTCGCCTTCCTTGCTCTCCTGCCTGGTCTCCCCACTGTTGGTGTGGTCCCTGAAAGCCCGCCTGTTGCGCTACTGGTATGTACAATGTACAGTGCGCATGCATGTGGCAATGGCGGTGCCCCTGCATTAAGCATCGTGCGCCC
This sequence comes from Hypoxylon cercidicola, assembly GCA_022578845.1. Taxonomy (NCBI): domain Eukaryota; kingdom Fungi; phylum Ascomycota; class Sordariomycetes; order Xylariales; family Hypoxylaceae; genus Hypoxylon; species Hypoxylon cercidicola. Next base: position 1,427,166 of record MU399494.1, on the reverse strand, counting down.
GCCTCACTGACCCTCGGTTCCAGCGCGACCAGTTGACGGAAAGCCCTAGACCTCGGGGTCCTCGCAGGGTGGTTGTGGTGGTGTGTGTGAGCTAGATGCGGGGAAGCCTTTCCGATACCACTATGTATGCGTCCTGACTGGCTCATCTAGTCTGATCTCCTGGCGTCCTGAGGTTTTTTTTTTTTTTCTTTCTTCGTAGCAAGAGTCGAATCGGGATGAGGTTTTTTCACAATGCCGCTTATTGTGCCTGATCTAGGCTCTAGATTAGCAAAGGTACTAACGGCATTGCTATGAGACACTATCGAATGAACCTAGTATGGCCCACCTGTCATCACTACACTACATCTGCGCGGCGTATCATCGTTCCTTCAGTAGAATCCACCTGTCAGTTCTGCATTCCCTGCCAACACAGTCGAGGCAGTGTACATTTCTCTTGGTCGACGAGGGCGATGGCGTCTTCGATTATCTGACCTGTCTGCCTGTTTGTTTTCGTGTACTGGTACGTAAGCCCAGAGGCCCTGACGGCCTGACCACTGACTCGTACGGGCTGTATGCCTCTTGCAGGCAAACAACCCCCTGGCAAAAATCGGCTCTCAGACCTCAACTTTATCGCAGCATCCTTGCAAGTCTGTCAACCCTAGCACAACATACATGGCTTATGTGGGGGTTCTTCAACAGGCGTGCCCCTAGAGGACTATGTAAGCTGTGGAGTTGATGGATTCTCGCAGTCTCGATGGACGTCTGTTAGTCGGTCCACTTAGACAAAGACAAAACAACGAGGTGGTCGGCGATCTCTTTCCCGGTTAAAGGCATGATACGATTGCCCGTAGATGATGCTCTTGGCGCTTCGTGCGAACAGAAAACGTCACGAGTACCATCTTAGCAGGGGAACATAAAGCAAGACACAACGACTCGAAGACTGATGTGATTGGTATCGCGGCAGGAGGAGAACGCCCTCCGAGGAGTGCATGCCATGTACGTGAGCAATCGCAATTCCGAAATCGAACCTCTGTTTTGTTCATGTCACTTGAGCGTTTACCGATCATTGCTTTAATAGCTAGAAAAAATATCTACGTTTCTAGTTAGATACTCTTAGAACATTCCTATGATAGGTACTTGGGTAGGTTATTGCCACTGTGTAAGGTAGAAGACTCAGGGGTGATGGTCTGGACGGTGCTAATCTTTAATCACATGAGAATCCCAATACCTGCTATGATCAATCCCATGACCTCCAGGATACGCCGAATATGGTTGAGATCGAATGACATTAATTTTAGAAATAACATAGGACAATAACATAGGACAATAACTATTTCCTACGCACCTACTCAAGACACCTGTGTCGCTCATTAATGGCCATATTCCTCTATGACACCAACCCTAGCAATATGTAATAAGGGATTAACTATAACAAAAGACGTTTGGATTTTCTTATTAAGTAGAGAAGTTATTAGAAAGACAAACCAGTTAATCTACTATTGATAAATTTATCATCCCACGGAGGAGTACTGTTGAAGATATTATGTGGCTAACTAGACGGAAAGGGGGAGATTGAGACAGGATAATCTACCAGTCATAATAGACACTTCTTAACGCCGTGAGGCTGGACTGCCAGTACGTAATGTGGGTAAGACTGATGGGGGTAGGATGTGTATAAGGACGTTGAGTTGCATAGTCCCAAAGCTTCGCCCCCTTAGTAACGGACAGATTAACAATATCTGCCAATAATCGAAGAACGTAGTATTAACAGCCGTTGGCCCCTATGCTGAAATTATTGTCATAGAACTGTGCCTGAATAGCCGCTAGAAACCATTAGTTCCTAAGAAAACAATTTCCACCGTACCGTAATTAACGCAAGTGTCTAATTTAATTAATTCTTAAAGTATCGCCAACACAGGTCATCTTCTCCTGTTTTCCATGACACTGGTCCAAATGTGAATGACGAAGACAATAAAATTTTCGAAAGGGGATTAGGAGTGTTCTTTAACCGTTGATCTCGAAGCACATTCCATAAACGGATAGCTCCCACTATGCTCTCTGATTTTAAGTGAGCTGAATGAGCTAACTATGGGGAAAAAACGCGCCAAGAGGGTTTTTAGCATTTGCTCATGAGACAGCTAAGATGTTGATAGATTTAGTTTTAGCCAGATACTCAGTCCCCGCATGTCACATACTTTGATGAAAGTAGAAAGGCGTGAAGACTACGATGGCATTCACGCCTGGTCTAAGTTCGTACTTTGAGGAGTATGCGACTATAAACACTAGGATATTGACAGTGTCGTATACGAGGTGTGGCATGCAATGGAATTTTAGGTAGAGTTGTGGGTGTTGTTTCGTGATAATCGTCTTGATGTTAACGCTGAAGCTTCACGTCGTCAGATTGTGCATCCTCTTCTTGCAAGTGCAATTCACGCTGAAGATGGAATGGAGAAGAAAATGATTACTGGTAGGAGTCTTACTACCGACACCTTAGTTGCTTTTCATGGTCTAGTCTTTGAAGATAGCTCATGATCACTGTACCACTAGGTCATTCCACTGGAAAAGCCTTGTCTTTACGAATATGCTCATATCCAATATCTTGCTTAGCAGTTTCAGGCGGCGGATTCGGTGTGTGCTGTGGCTCCAGCTATCTCAGCCGTGGACATTCAACTATACATCCCTTCTACACAAGGAGTATGAATACCTTAGGCAAGTGATTCATCATTCCTTGGCACGAATAATAGAATGAAATTACCTACGTCAACGTATAATGTAAACGGTCAGGGTGGGAGTTGCTTCTATGAGCACCTACGTAAAGTAAATATATTATAGCATTCTAGTAGAGTGACTCTATTTTCGTCACCTTCTCTATCAGTCTTACGACTTTTCAAAATCTTGCTTTGGGCCGCCTTACGTGGTTTGACGATGCCTTCGATCAGCTATGAGGTATCTAGCTTTGATATGACTCTAATTATGTTAGAACCGATATGGAAAAATAAACGGCAAAAATAATCGACCGCCACGGGACTCGAACCCGCAATCTTCACCAAATTCTCTATACCGGAAAGTGACGCGATACCATTTCGCCAAGCAGCCCTGGACATAATTGGAATCCATCGTAATGTGGAGTCGTTGATTCTTGGATCGAATACGACGTTTTATAGGTACCCAGGTAGGTTTCTCATCCATAAAACTGCCTAACTCACATCAATACCGACTAAAGCTCCCATGTAGTCGTATAGGTCGTCTTCGGACCGATGCATAGGTAGCCAATGGTATTCTGGTGTTGTTTCACCTGTGTGCCTCCCAAAATAAAGAGCAACGATGCGCCAACCATCTTAAGAGAGTAAGTGACTGAGTGAGGAGTAGTTTAGCCACTCCAGAGTTGCACGAGATAAGACAATATTCCTGTAAAATACCTCATGGTAGTCTTTTAAATAAAGCCAAAGTTCTTACCTTAGGAGTAGGTATCCAGGTAAGTGAGAGACAAAAATAATTTATAGATTTTCGTGTCTATGAGTTGATATATCCAAGTGACATGAGCTCGGAAGCTGTGCTACTACTACTTCAATTCCTCGATCTGCAGGGTCGTGTGGATACACTTAGAGCAAGACTTCAGAATAACTATTCACGAACATACCCCTGAGAGACTCATTCAAGATTTGTTCTAGTCGTCTAATATTAGAGGTGCGCATAATGAGGCTCTTGGGGATGACGAGGTATCACCACGGCATCAGAAGTGCGGAGAAGAGGGGACAAGCAAGGGGCTCGTCCCAACTTGTCCTGTGAAAGACTTGGATGGTCCATAGGCCGCATCACCAAGTACGACCCTAATGAGTTAGTATTAAGCTTATGGGATATTTCCATGAATTGGCGAAGGTCTGGGCCGTGGACTTTACCAGTTTCGTCGGGAGGGAGCTGTTGATTGGCTCGACTAAAACCTGGGGTAACATTTGACGATCTTGTTTTTGCGGAGTCGTCGGCGGAGAGCACAGCGAGATTTACGAATAGGCAGACGGGTTTAGCCGGGTAGGCCCAAAATGCGACCATACAATTAACTATATAATTGAAAGATGGGGAAGCGTAAACGCTGCAAAGATCTCTGGGGTCTTCGGGGACTTGATTGATTAGGTATCTTGCCACCGGCCAACATGCTGTCTCATGTACGATTAGTGGTTGGCCTAGCCATTGCTTGGTCGCCCTTCGCAGTCTCTGCGCAGGTACAGCCAGATTCTAGCGTAAAAGCACTCGCAGGCGTTACTGTTTATACTCCACCTTCCACCTATACCGACCCGAGAGTGCTATATGCCCGCACGGCTCAGCTTCCCAATAACGACATACTAGCCACTTGGGAAAACTACAGTCCGGAACCGCCCCCGGTCTTTTTCCCCATCTACAAGTCTAGCGACAAAGGCGCCACATGGACGAAGGTATCCGAGGTCCATGACCAAGGCTATGGATACGGCCTACGGTATCAGCCATTCCTCTACGTGCTCCCGGAGGATTTCGCCGGATATAAGAAAGGAGACGTTCTTCTAGCCGGCTCATCTATCCCGACGGATCTCTCCAGCACGCAGCTTGATATCTATGTGTCTACCGACAGCGGCAAGACGTGGAAGTTTCTGAGCCACGTCGCCGCCGGGGGCGAAGCACGACCAAATAACGGGTTGACTCCCGTCTGGGAGCCGTTCCTGATGCTGTACAAGGGGAAACTCCTATATTACTACTCGGACCAGCGGGACTCGAGGCACGGCCAGAAGCTGGTCCACCAGACGTCGACCGACCTGCTCACTTGGGGGCCGGTGGTCGACGACGTGGCTTATCCCACCTACAGCCAGCGGCCTGGGATGCCGACCGTGGCGTTACTCCCGAACGGCCAGTACATCTACACTTATGAGTACGGCGGAGGGCCGAACCCGGCCAACTCGGGAACATTCCCCGTGTACTACCGTCTGTCGAGCGATCCGGAGAAGTTCGGCAGCGCGACCCACCGCGTTTTACGAGCTACCGACGGCTCTGTCCCAACCGGCTCACCGTACGTAGTATGGACATCTGCTGGTGGCGTAAACGGCACGATCATCGTGTCGTCCGGGTGTTGCTCCCAAGTTTGGATGAACAAGGCACTGGGCGCTGAGGGTGCGTGGACAAGAGTGAACACGCCGGAGGGTGCCTCGTACACGAGGTCCCTGCACGTCTTCCAGGAGGACCCAACTGCTCTCTTGATAGCTGGAGGGGGTCGTCTGCCGCCAAGTACGACGAATAAGGTCACCGTCAGTGTTATGAACATCACATAACCACTTGTTATGGTGTATCCATGTATATAAATCGAATTAATTGGTAAAGGATTCTGTTCTAATGTCAAAAGCTGCTCACAGAAGGAGAATAACACCGTAAATATGCTCTAGGCAATCGAATGTGATAGTGCATGTATAGAAACCTTTTGACCTTAGAATTAACCTGACCTGTTTTTAAAATTGATACATTAAATCGAGAAACTGCGACACGTAACTAAAAGGTGATCAAGTGAAACTACCTACCTTAAAAACCATGAGTTAAGTTATGCTGTTCGTATCTCGCGACGAAACCCTTTCTTTAGTCCGTCAATATCTCCAGTGCTCAACCGGGAGCTCAGCCGGCCGCGAATCGCCGGAGAACTCATGCCTATTGCTTTCCGTCACCATCTCGGCAGTGTTACTAGAAGTGTACAGCTCCTGCTGATACTGTTCCCACATCTCAGCTGGTGCTTTCGCCGTTTCTTGACTTCCAAGCTGGGGATCTTCCGCGTTCGCACTTAAACCCGCCTTCTTGGCTTTGGCCTGCTTCCTCCGCCACCAGAACCCGAATGCGAGTATGGCCAGTACCAGACACCCCCCTCCTAGGCCGATGCCTACTTTAGCGCCTGTCGACAGGGATGTGCTCTCAGGGGATGCGTTAGATGTGGGCTCGGGAACGATGGCAGAGGATGAAGAAACGGCCGCGAAAGTTGTCGATATGGAGAAAAAGGAGCTCGTTGGTGGATTCGTGCTCGAGGCGATGAAATCGCTTCGTTGCCAGCGGACCTCGACTGCTGCGGCGTGAATGAGGGGACTGTTAAGCACGGTCACTTTGTAATACTGGTTCGATTCGTCTGGAACAGTCACAGAAACCGTCGATATGGCCGTTGATGAGCACGATAGCGTCGACCATGTTTCTGTCGGGTTTGGGGCGTCAATACATCTGTATCCACTTGGTTGAGAGATAATACGTTAGTCTGGCGTATGGAGCAGAAACCCGGCGTCTATGAAACTAAGAGGCTAGGAAGGTAGAGCGTACGATGGACAGCATGTCACCCGTGTCTCGGTAATACTTCCTCCTATAGCTTCTTGTTTGCCGCACGCCGACTGCCAGCCCGACGGGCAGATTCCCGGCGAGTAGTAGGAGTGCACCTCGAAGGCTGGCGGATAGCATTCCGAGGTTGCGCTAAGTCCAAGGCTGTGGTATTTGTGTGTAGTGATGTTTCCATCGTCTAAGGTCTGCGTATATACGATGCCGGATATCACCGAGTTACAGCCTGATGCCGGCGTGAAAGTCGTCGTCAGCGGCCCCAGGCCAGCCATAGTTATAGGTATCAAAGTTCTGGCGAAAGATACTGACTGCAGCTTCGGGGTTCTCCTCGACTACAACATTGTGGCATATGGAGACAGAGTTTGAAAAATGATAGAGTTGCTGCCTCCCTGGATATATACAAGGCCTCGGGCAGACTGGCACGAAAAGGGGAATATCATCAACGCCATGCAGACACGGGTCCTCGATTAATATATACGAAAAACATTGGCGCATGCACGAGAAGCGTTGATTGGCTTAGTTCTGGTCTGTATCTTGCGGCTTCAGCCCCCAAGGTCACCCACATCTGCGTGTCTCGACCTCAAATCGATCCCGAGCCTATCACCGACACGGGAGCCGTCTCGGAAACTGTGGGGTCCGGGATGCTGCATGCTCTCAGCCCTAAATAAGCAGGTGTTACTCTCTTCGATGATGTGATTTAGTGGCTGATATTAAGGGGTACTTGGAGCTTTCAAAGTATCGCCTCCAGTAGCATAACCACCAGGTGAATCTGGAGTATTCCTGACCCCAGGTTCCACTGAAGGATCATATATCTCGAAATTCTCTCCATTAAAGCGAGACTCTATTAAACCTACACTTCAAGCCCTTACTTCTTGGGGGGTATCATATATATACATACAAAGTAGCGTGCACGACTTCCGTGGCATAGCCCCCTATAACTACCACGCCATCCGCGCCATCCCCCTCACCGGTCTAATTCGGCGAGACGTGAACCTGCCAGTACCTACGCCAGTCCCCCCAGGGCCCCCCATCCTCTGTGCTACCATTCTGGCCGGGCTTCCACACGCCAAAGCCCCTCCCCTCGTCGTACCGCGGGAACTCGGCCTTCTCCCCCAGCAAGCCGCGCCGCTCCCCGGTCGTCAAGAACCGCAGGAAGTCCTCCGCGACGTGCACGTACTGGCGCAGCGCCTCGTCGACGTCGATGCGGGCGCCGGTCGTCCAGCTGAGGACCAGGGGCTCGATGAGCGGCGCGTCGGTCACGGAGGGGTGCGAGGTGCCGAGGGACGTGGCGAACCACGACGGCGTGCCCCGCAGCACGTTGTTCTCGACGATGTCGCGTACGGCGTCGAAGTGCGCGCGCCCGTAGAAGACGCTGTGCGCGCTGCTCCACGAGTTGCTGTGCACCACCAGCACCGGCACGCGGAGGTCGTCGTTCAGCCGCCCGCTCGACTTGCCCGGGTCCAGCATGATGCCGCCGCGGAACGGCCGCTTCGCGCTCGGCCCGCCCCGAAGAGCTTGCATCGCCCCCGTCGCGCCGTAGCTGTGTCCCGCGACCACCATCTCCTCCGTGTTCAGGCGGCCCTTCCAATTCCAGAAATCGGCCCCTTCCCCTCGCGAGTTCTTCTCGTACACGTCTTTTCCGTATCCTCCGTTGATGCGCTGCAGCACGTGCACCACCTCCTCGATCTCCGCCTCCCGGAACTCGAGCTGCGCCCGCTTGAACTCGTCCACCGAGAGGCTCCTGCCGCCGGCCGTCTCGACTTCGGCGGCGTTGAAGGTCATCTTAATCCTGTCCGCCTGGCCGGGCTGCTGGATGACGGTCCCCGGGCACGACCCGTCCCGGTGCTCGAGCAGGGCGACCACGTACCCGCGAGACGCGAGCTCGCCCGCGTAGTGGGTGTAGTCGGTCCGCCTGCTCGCCATGCCGTGCGAGAACACGACGACCGGGTGTCCGCGCCTTTCGATGTGGATCACCTTCTCTACCTCCTCCATGTTATCGCGGGCCTCCGGAGCTTCCGCGACGATGGACGCGAGATTAGCCAATGGCACGTCGACCTGGGCCGGGATCTCGATGCTGCCTAACATGGCGGTGAGACCGCCCGTCACGAGCTTGCCCATGAAGTACTTGTTGATGTGCGCGAACTTGGCGTATCCCTCACCGGTCGCCGAGATGGGCCTCGGGATCCAGTAGTGCTTCGGCCTGTGGCTGATCGCATGTTGGGCAGCCGGGTAGTACAATGTGAAGAGGACGGTTTCTAGTTCGAACGCATTCTCCTTTGTGTCCTTGAACCGTGCTTCATCAATAAGCCGCGGTTTTGCGGCAGGCGTCTCGATATCAACAGTGCCAACTGGGTACGGGCCGCTGTATTGAGGAAGGGGCCAAGCGAGGAGAGGGAGTGAAAATAGATAGCAATAGAGGACATAGAGGGCCACTACGGCACCGAGGACATATTTCCATGTCGACCGTCGCCGGAAGACGGCCGGAGTCTTCGGCCTCGTCGCGGGCGCCTCGCCTATAGCTGGAGCTTCAGGAAATGGTTTCATTCTCACATAAAAAATGCAGTCCTGTATGACTTACGCCATTTGGTTCTCCTCACCGCGCTGCAGCGGGATTGCTGAAAGAGACAGGTTATTTATTAGGTAGATAGGTGAGATCGACGATGATGCAATTGGAGAATATGGGGGGCTCCACAATCTTACGCATGTGGCTGCGATGTCTTGGCTAATCCGATCTTCTGGGTCCCCTATTTCCCTAAAGGGGGACCTAAGTAAGATAGCTTAAATCGACTTCCGATTTACCTGTGGATTAGGTACTGTACAGGAGACTATCATACGTGTGTAGCTAAATTGTCTCTCGTCCGTTTTCGTCTGCGAGAGTTGACGTCATCTAGGATTCTTAGACTGTTATTTATCAAGGCATTCCAACGCCACCTACCGAGTGAGCTCAAGTTCTCATACCTTTCAGCCCTATGCATCTGGTAGGAGGCAAAATAGACACTGTCTGGAACCCTTCTGCTGGTTGATAATCAAATTAGCATTATTTATCAAGTAGATATTACATATATCTTCAGCCAGGCAAATTTATTCGAATATACCTGGCTGTTATGATGTATGTAAACGAGATGGAATGCGACCCTTGTTTGCAGGGCGCATTATCCCATCCGAAGCGGAGGTACACTCGATAGAATGGTTTCCCTAGACGTACACGACTAAGGCCGGGCCAGTGTTTAATAGCCTTCGTGTAACTAAGGAAAACTCCATGATCCTATCCTTTTGTACCCCACCAAACCCCCCACGTATCTATGCTGCCAACCCTTTTCGCAATGCTACGCCGTACAAACCCAACCAAGCGTAGCGCGTAAGTCGGGAGACAAGTCCTGTGTACATGTAGCTCGCAATCTCACGCCAGCCCCGTTGTTCCCATTCCTTGAGTTGTAGAGAGTAATTATAGACCGAAACTTTGGAAGACGGGTCGAAAACTATTAAATCCTACCCCTATCGACTATTTGCCGACCAAGGATCTCAATTTCCCCTGACTCCGCAGTGCGACGTCGTTCCATAATCCATCGTATCTCGCCGCTCTCTTCTTCTTTTGTATAAGAGATGCTGTCTGCACTTCCTCTGTGCCTGTGGCCCATCCCCGGCTTCTTTTGTGAAGGCATGCCTATCACTGGACTCATGTTCTCATTAAACGACTTTTTTAAGGTGCCTGAGGCTGATGTATTTGCGCTTCCACCCTCTGTCTTCCTTTCGTCCAGCGGGCTCAGCTCTTCGTCTTCGAAGACTGGTGGGCAGACTGAAGAAGACTGAATGGGGGAGAAGACAGGCGCGCCAATAGGAGATGTGGCAGAAACAGGATTCGAATTGGACGGCATACCGAGCGGCGGAATAGTGTTGTTTGGTATGCCTGGCATTGACAACGTCAGTGTAGGACTGCCCGCGTCACTGCCTGGCCCCGTCGATTCCTGACTGAAGATGGAAAAGGCAGAGTTCTTGCGCCCGTGAGATGAAATGCCAAGCTGTTCTTGATTCCATGGGCTAGCAGCGCCGTTCCTATCACTGGGTGATCCATCGCGCGAGCTTACCAGTGATGCTTGAGAACCACCCCACGCTTTGGAACGAAGTCGAAGGAGAGCCGATAAGGACATGTTATCGTCGTCAGCCATCATTGCTAGTTGAGCTAAGCCAGGACTCTGTAGTGGCGCACTAGGATTCGCGCTTTGGGGAACACCTAAGCTCATAATAGAGTTCCGATTCGAATATTCGGACCGCTCCGTAATGGGTGTTAGATTTGGTTCACGCGAGACGATGCGGCCAGAAGTACTGCGATTGACGCCACTCGGGCCAAAATAACCGCCATGAGAATAGTGGTACAGGTTTTTCTCAGTCAGTACACTGGCTGTATGATGAGTGTTTAGGGGCGTTGGCGCAGAGTAGAATCCGAATTCTTGTCCATACCAACCATCAGAGTCGTTAGCAAGAGCACTCGCGTTCGCTTCCGCGATAATATCGTCGTCGTCAAGCTCGTAGTCATCTAGTCCGGAAGATAATTCGTTGTCATATTCATAATCGTTAAGCTCTTCGGGATGGGAATGTGACTGTGAAGAACCAGATGTTGTTGGCGAGGTAATTGTTAATTCAGCAGGCGGCGTCGGTGACGAGTCTCTCCGAAACTTGCCAGATGCCGCAGCTTGATGGGCAGCCGCTGCCAAAGCCGCCTGGTATGCTACTATCTGGTCCTGCTCTGTAGTGTGCAAGCCTGGAACTGATGATCGCTGTTCCTCCGCAGAGAGGATTTTCTCTTCGCCGGCATCTGGTCCTGTCGGTTTGGATTGTAGATCAGCACTAAGTGAAGTGTGGGCAGTAGATGGTGAGAGCGCCGACTGTGCTGACAATCTGGAAGTTATGTCGGATTCTCGTTTCTTAGCCTCCTGCACGGCTTTTCTCTGCGACAGCGCATTGGCAAACAGTCCCGGGATGGGCCTACCATATTTGTCCGTGTCGTCTAGATCAAATATGGACTCGTCGAATGCCGAACCATCGCCTTCCCCATCGAAATCATGAATTAGACCATCATTGAAATAGAGCTCGTCATCCTTGTTGAGGGTCCTTGGTTGCACAAGTTCATGCGGCTGTTGTTGGTGTGACATCTCCTCAGATGCTGCTTCGAACCCCTGGATACCTAGACCTGTGGGAGTGACCCGTTCCGATGGTTGCTCCGTAAGGACTTCGCTCTGGTCTGGCAAGGAACTGTCCGAGTGGTGCGGGACCGTCGATGCCTCCTCAGTCATCGCATAGCCAATAACGTTCCCACTCGCATCTCTTGGTGTAGGCAGGAGCCCAGTACTATGAGGACTTGTCAATTCTGATGCAGGGTTGGACCTTTGGAAAACAAAGCCAGCAAAGTTCTCCTGGTCGTTATCTGGATCGTCTATACCCTCAAAGCCATCGTCCTCTTCGTCATAATCGGCGTTTACACCTGGTATGCGCTCCTCTAAGTCATCATCATAATCCATCGCATCATAGTCAAATGCATCTTCATCGAACTCGTCGAAACGGGAATCTCGCGGGCCGAGACTTTCATCGGCTTTCCGGTCTTGCTGCCGTTGCCGATGTCGTTCTTCTAGCAACTTCTCCTGCTTCGCTGCCCCTACCATATCAAAACTAAATCGGGAGGACGTGCTTTTCATATGCTTTGGTAGCGACGATAGCACATCTCTGGCGGATGCCTCCGATACGTTGCGAGATAGGGACATAAGTGATGTGGGGATAGAACTTTTTCTCCTTTGGCTATTCCGATCATTCTTAAACTCGACATTGGGCCGGCTGTCACCGGAATCCCGTGATTTCTGGGACAGGGTAGCGTCTATTGATATGGTCTGGGAATATGTCGACGATGTCCGGGTGGACTGGGAAGTATCATCCTTGGGAGGCACCGGAGGCGCTTCCGTGATAGGTGAACTGTATTCTATAGTGGGGGAGATAGTATCCTGGCGAGGCTTCTCGACTCCTAAGCTAGTTGGCTCACCACTCGATACAACTTTCCTCGGCCGCGGGGCGCTAAAATCATGAACTCGGGTACCCTTAATACGAGGGTCGTACGAAGGTTCTTCGTCATGACGTCGCAACGGCAGCGTCAGTTCTGGCATATTCTGGCTCGTTTTCCTCCGCATTAACAGTGTAGGGAGAGGATTCTTTAAGAAGGGAAGACTCTTCTTGCCCCTCGGGGCATCTGGGACCGCTGCCTGGCTTTGCAAGACTTGTGGCTCAGATGTCATTCTGACACCCGGAGGTCGCTTGCCCGTCGCAGCAGCATTTTGAGGAGGAGCAGATGTGGCGAAGGAAGAAGCTGTCTTGACAGGTCTAGCGGGAGGCGGTGGGTGATTAGAAAAATTGGCCATACCAGCGCCCGCGTGGGTGTTGAATAATGCGGGATCCGACACTTTGGTTGCATTCCTGTCAATCGAGCTTGGTCTCAGAGCCTGTTGCTCTCGGCGGTAGTTTTGCAAGGCCAGTCCACCAATAAAGCCACTACCCTCGTTATAAGGCGATCGCGGCAAAGGCTTGGATTCTTCGCGTTGCCTGGAGTCGAAGTTTCCAAGGTCTAACGACAGATCTGAGTCGGCCGAGGATATTCGGGCAATTGGCGGTAGAACTGGAGGTTGTTGATACTGTTGCGGTTGCGGTGGCGACTTCGGCTGTGGGTGCGGCTGCGATAGAATTGGCACCGACTGCGACGGCGGCTGTCCGTGGCCGTGAGCGAAAGGCACGGATGTAGCGGATCGCGGTCGGATCTCAGGAGTTGGTATGCCATCTTCGGGAACTAGCTGGGCTGGCTGAAGGGAGCCAGTGTCCCACGGGTTGTTTTCGGGAACGGGAGAGGAGGGATTGGACGGGCCCCGTCTGTGGAAGCGCAGATGCGAGAGCATTCCGATAAGTTGGATCTAATAAGTTAGATCTTGGAGGCCGCGCCCGAACATGACTCAAGCAAGAATGGCGTCGGGATCCTAGTGATGGGATGCAAGGCGTTGGCTAGGATAAGCGTACTATGCGATAGCTATCGTGGTTTAGGGGAGGGGCTTGTTTGTTTGTGCTGTCGCATACGAAGAAATGGATCGTCACGATCGAGGATCGACACGTATGAACATGAGGCAACTAGTGTGTTGTATATATACATGCATCGACAATCACAGCACCGTAAGAGCTTGGGTAAAAGGAGCGTAATATCAGGTTGGTTGCGTTGAAGGGGGTCGAATCGAGGAGAGGAGCTGTAAATTTCTATGTCATTGTTGGTTATGAGGAGTCGAGCTTTAAGTTTTTTTTTTGTAAGCTTTTTCAGGTTCAGGTTCCTGGTCGATTGTCCCGAGTCTCACCCTGTCCACCCACACCTTACACGCCCTGTCCACTGCCACTGCCAACTTACCTTCCCAATCTTTTCCCGCCGCACATTCTACGGAGCCCCACTAACGTTACCTGAACCCGCCTAACGTAAGGCCCCTAAGGTTACCGGTATCCAAGAACTTGGCACGTGCTTTTAAAGAGCTTCCATCCCATCGGGTCGTCAGATTTTATTCTTCAAGAAACTAACAATTACGTATGTACGTAGACAAATCGATAAATACAAGGTGTACATTCTCTCCTCGTATCATCCCAACATACGTGTACCAGCTATGAGCATGGCATTGTCAGCTCAACATTCCACGAGACAAAGCCTTGCCATTCCTATGAGTCTAATGATGTCAGCTCCTTCTCACCCCCACTTGCAAGCAATCCATAGAAGACTTAGGGGTCATGAGCATCTCGTCTTCATACGTTAAAAATGTAGGTATATCTTTTTCTACACGTGTACCCTCTACAATGGTATCTAAATCTATACACAATCCACCTCCGTAGTTTTCCTTAAGCCTTCCCGCCTATATAGTCTATATTCGTACTCTTACATGAGTAAGATTTACACCCATTCTTTGGGGTTCTGAAGGACCTCGACCAGCCTCTGCTCCCGACTCCTTGGTTCCGGCTCATACATATAGCGCCACGATGCCGTCAACGGCAAACTCATTAAAATACTTTCGACCCTAGATCCTGGCACGTTCAAGCCGAAAGCGGTGCCCCGGTCATGAACCAGGTTGAATTCCACATATCTTCCTCTTCGGACCTGCTGCCACTCCTTCTCCTTTTCGGTGAACGGCATGTCCTTTCTCCTCTCTATGATCGGCATGTAAGAAGGTAAAAAGCTCTTCAAACAGTCTTGAATAAATGCAAACGAGTTGTCGGCGTCTGCCACAGTCTCGTCCAGATCGTCGAAGAAGATGCCGCCTATACCCCTAGATTCGCCTCGGTGTGTGTTGCAGAAATACTCGTCACACCATTTCTTAAATTTGGGATAGTACTCTTTGTTGTGCTTATCGCAGGCTTCCTTCAACGTCTTGTGAAAGTGTACCGCATCTTCGTCAAACAGGTAGCTCGGCGTAAGGTCGCAACCCCCACCGAACCACCAGGCTTGCGAGGTGCCGTCCGGTTGCATTGTCTCGAAGTACCGGTAGTTCAGGTGCACGGTAGGTGCCATTGGGTTGCGAGGGTGTAGCACCATACTCAGGCCAAGCGCGTAGAAGTCGAGCTCTTCCGCCTCGGCGAGGTTCTTGTGGTTTGCCTTCATCTTCGCAATCGCCGGTTTCGACAAGGTCCCGTATACGACGCTTATATTCACACCGCCTTTCTCGAACACGTTGCCCTCCTGCAAAACGCACGAGATACCGCCGCCGCCCTTTTCCCTAGTCCACGTGTCCTCGCGGAAGCTCTTCCCGTCTAGCTTCTCGAGCTCGAAAACGATGGCTTTCTGCTGCTCGCGTATGAACTCCTCCATGCGCAGACGCATCGGCGAATTCTCGTCGACGCCCTTTTCGCGTTTTGTCCGCTCATCGAGCTCGGCGAGGGAGCGCGCATCGAGTTTCATGGGTTTTTGGCAGGTCTACGACACACGAATATGGTCAATTGGGTTATTTGAGACTACACATAAGGGCAGCAGGGCAAAATACCATTGCATAGACTAGGCCTGATAGCGAAATGGCAGCGATAGCAGCTCGATTGACCCAGCGCGAGCTGTTCGTCCTGTTTGCGCCTGTTGTGAAGGATCGTCGGAGGGGGGGACAAGCTCTTGGAAGCTGTGGCCGTAAAAAGACTAACTGACTTAACTGTCGCTTCGACATGGTGTATAAGCTGGAACAGAATAGCTTTTATAGGGACGTGATAGGTCGAACACCGAAGGAAACAGACTTAGTGATCGTAAGATTTACAACTGCGTCGTAAGATTTAATTGGGACCTCAGAATTCGACAACTTTGATAGTTCGATATCGCGATGCTATTAATTATGGCCCATCAGCTGAGAACCGCACAAGGAGGCCGGCTTGACGGCAATTAGCGGTAACGTCCGGTCAGTTCAGTGTACCCCTCCTCAGTTGATTGCCACCTGTAGTGGCTACGGCTGCCAACTGCCAAAGACTCTCGCGGGACAAGGAAATCTATTAAGGGGTAATTTCTCATAACACCCTTAACCACCCCATACCATTAGATACATTCTCTTATCATCACGACCGACTTGCGGCCTGGGCTTGTTGAATGCCCCCCTCCCCCAGTACGCATTGCATTGCCAAAGTGCTGTCGAAAAGGGGTCTAGAAAGGAATTCTTCTAAGGACGACACATTCTCTAGAGACTGGTCTTCGTATACTCTATCGTAAGACGTGAACCATTCAGAGTCTGCTATGTTGGACTGCATAGCGAAACTCTGAGGTAGGTGTCGAAATGTAACTAGATAGAACGTGGATATTGAGGCGTTGAAAGCCTGCTAAGAACGGAGAACGAAGGTGTCTACGTGGTGTAAGGTCCGGTGAAAGATCATAGAAGAATGTAGCAAACCATATGTACCTGGACGCATTCCAAATTAACAGTAGCTCAATTAAGAAGAATAACAATAGTTGCATGCGCGTCGATGGGTAAAAATGGCGAAGGTCGTCCTATGCTCTTTATTTATTTTCATGGAAATGGTCTAAGGGATACGGGTAGTCACGTTAGTGATCGAACAACCCCCTGAAGTGCCCAAGCAAACCGTGCGCCACTAGAGAGTCCACTAATGCAGAGTAAGCTGTGGCCTATCAGCCTATGTGTGTTGGGCGCCCGTAAGGCTGATTTACAGGGGACCAGGTGGGCAGTGGAGCACGCTAGAACCCCTGAGGAGGTCCTCGTTGGCTGTTTCTTTCCTTTCCTTTCAGGTTCATTTTCATTCTACCTCCAAATGTTTTATTTTAGTCTTAGAAGACCTGTGAAAAATGGACAATTCCAAGTCCCGTCCGCTATCCTATAAGCCTTACCCAGTTCTATATGCCCAGTCTCCCGTAGCTATGACACTCGCCCAGTCGAACTTCGCCCTGGGACTCGGGACAGCCCGATCGAAACTCGTCTGCACCCATGTCGGTTGAGTGATGACTCATGTTACGAAGCAGTTTTCTCTACGCTCTGTCAGAGTCTTCTGCCAGAATACTTCTTGAATGCGACGGCGAAAACTTGAGGGTTTCGGTAAAGATAGACGATTCCTTACTGGAGTTGCGCAAGGATCAACGATGCCCGTGGCTTTGGGTTGACGAAACTAGTATTGATACCAGAGACAAACCTCTTGACATTACCACCATTTATAATAAAGCCACGCGTACAATTTTCTGGCTTGGGATTCCTTGTCCGGTAAAGACTTCTACTTTGATGAGATCATTTAAGATGTCAACCAACGATCTAGATCATCCCAGCATACGGATTACATCGATGGATATCGATCCTTACCAGTCGAACAATAAGATGTCGATACGTGAGTTAGAAGATACGCAGCCGTCGACAATGTTTATTGACGATCATGACTATCATGACTGGGAGACTACAGGAGACTTTATAGTTTCGGTCCTACAATATTTTATACAGTAAGATCTGCTGTCGTTTCTTAGCATGTCAATTTTTTTTGAGCTATCACCAACCCTCTATGGTAACAGAGACCAGGCAATTGGCGAACTGGTTTGTTCAAAACAACCTGTCATCCGCCTCCAATCTGTCGAGATTCCGTGGAAGCAATTTTCCTTGCTCCTTGAGCTTCTATGTCCCAAAAATATCTAGTACACGTGTAGATGATTTGGCCTCATGAAGAAGTGGTCAGATCTCGGCTCATCGTCGCAAAAACAGTCATCGACACTCGATGAAAGGACGATTAAATTAAGAAATGATACTTACCTACCACCCAGGATTCCGAATTAACATTATTGAGGCTTATGGCCATCATATAATTATATTAGAAAGAAGCGTGAGTGGTCGGATCCGGCGAAGTATTTGTCAGAGGCGCATATCTCGGGATGGAACTCGACTTCTCATGATAAACGCCACGTTTCGCATCTTGGCAAACCCATACTCGAAGTCCTGTTCTATATCCACGATCCAGGTTATCCGCCGTGTAGATCATCTTCCCGTTCTCCGAAGAATACGCAGCAAGGTTACTAGACCACGCTGGGTCCCCCACACATCCTGATATAGAACGTCTGGAGTAGAACTAGACAGAACCTGCATCTGCGGCAATGCCTGTCTGTTCCTAACCAATAACAAGGCCTTCCACGTCTATTTAGAGTAAAATGTTCCCTCGGCCAAATTCTATTTCGACCGTTGGCTTCGGCAGTTGGATGAAGGGCCAGGGAGAGGCGATTTTAACCAGCCATAAACAACTTTACCCGGGCGACCTTGCCACAGCACCCTCGAAGAGGAAACGTTGTGCGGGATGCCGCGAGATATATAAGAATTTGCTGTTCTTTTTCCTGTTCCTTCTTTCCCACGCGTGTCCCTCTCTGATCTGCAGTTCAGACCAACGTTGTATCGTGTAGATCAGTTTCAGCTGCTCCCCTCACACATCAAACATGCAGTGGAAGGCCCTCGTCCTCGCCGCTGCGGCGATTCCGCAGCAAGTCTCGGCCCAGTATGCCACGGCGGCCATGATGCGATTCCAGTGCTCCAGGTGAGTGTCCGTCCACACAGAACTTCGGGGCGGAAAGAGAACGCGAGATCTGAGACGGGAAACAGACTGGTCATCGAGCGAGTCGACCCGCTGGTGTCCCCGGGTCTCATCCAGTCGCCGCACATCCACCAGATCGTCGGTGGAAACGCGTTCAACGCGACCATGGACCCGGTTGCCTACGACATTCCGGCCGAGTCGACCTGCACGACCTGCTCGTTCAGCGAAGACTTCTCCAACTACTGGACGGCCAACCTGTACTTCAAGGCTCGGAACGGAACCTACAAGAGAGTGAAGCAGATGGTCAACCTCGTACGTGGGAACCCTACCTCCAATGGGAATCATACCTGACACTCTTGTAGGGCCTGCAAGGTGAAGAGGGTGTAACCGTCTACTACATCCCTCCCTACGACGGACGCACCAAGGTCACCGCCTTCAAGCCGGTAAGTTCGTCCAAGTGCTGTTGGATCCAAAGCACCATCTAATGAGAACAACAGGGATTCCGTATGCTCGTCGGTGACGCCATGCTGCGCACGTCCCAAGGCCAACAGAAGCAGCTATGCCACCGCTGCTACACCAGCGTGGACCAGACGCCGTTCGGTGGTGCTCCCTGCGCTGACAGTCAAATGGACACCGCTGCTCTGCCCAACAAGCAGTGCGCCGGTGGCATCCGTGCCACCATCACCTTCCCCACGTGAGCCCCTCTCCCTCCTTCGTTTCCCTGCCATCAGCAATAGCAAAGAGGAGAAAATAGACAAGACATCCGCTAACCCCCTTTTTAGCTGCTGGGACGGCGTGAACCTCGACAGCCCGGACCACAAGAGCCACGTGGCGTACCCGGCGAGCGGCAGCTTCGAGATGTCGAGCGCGTGCCCGGCCAGCCACCCGGTGCGCCTGCCGCAGGTCATGTACGAGGTCATGTGGGACACGCGCGAGTTCAACGACCCGTCCATCTGGCCCGCCGACGGCAGCCAGCCCTTCGTCTACAGCATGAACGACGTGAGTGGGTACGGATGGCATGGCGACTACGTGTTCGGCTGGCAGGGCGATGCCCTCCAGCGCGCACTGGACGCTCGGTGCTCCAACGACAAGTGCTCCCAGCTGAAGACCCAGACTCCGGCTCAGGCCACCGCCTGCAAGAAACAGCAGACCGTCAGCGAGGACGTCGACGGATGTGAGTCCCGACTCCGTTTCCCAATCTATTGCCTTCTTGAAGGAGTACTGACAATAATGTTCGTTGTGTAGGGCTCACCGAGCTTCCGAGCGTCACGATGTAAGATGTTTAATAAAATGAGCGATAATAAGTGGATTCGAATTCGGGGACGAGAAAATGTGGGCCTTAGGGAGGCCTCTACCGCCGGCCCTCGTTTACATGCGTTGTGTCCAACGTTTCGCATATTCCTCGCCATGGTCACGATACAGGCACACCTATTTCCAAGGCTAGCCGTGTCGGTCGGGGGTGAAGATAGCTTGGATATTGATTAGAGCCCTATACTAGCTAGTAAATAGACTTCTCTTCTGATAGACACACTTCTCCGAACTTATTACCATTTTCTCCGTAGCTGATATAAGGGTAGAAATAGGGGGGGAAAGCGACCTGAGTTGTGAGCACGGTCTCACCTCTACAAACCATAGTCCTTGCGGTGGCGGCGGCGGGAAACTTGTTTCTACCTCAACAGTCCCCATGGTCGAAGCTATATGAAATCCATAACACCATTATCACGAATCAACCTGAACGCCGACCATTCACCGTATCCGAGTTCAATCCCAGCGTAGTAAAACAAGGCTTTCCCTGGCGCATCGGCGCTACCTATAACTCCGTTCACGAGTCCGAACTCTTTACGCCGAAACCCCAAAACATCAGATTTTCGCAGTCTCATGTTGCGTAGCTCTCCTCGCCCATTGCGTCGCTTTGGCTTCCGGATGCTTGGACGGGTTCCTCTACTCCGGAGTCGAGAATCCTTCCGCATACGATTTGCAGACCTCGTCCTACGCGAACCTCGGCCAAGACGCTCTTCTCGGCGGTTTTGAAGTCGGTAATGTTGAGGATTTGCGGCTTCGGGATCCGAAGGCGGAGGCGAAGCTTGTCCACGGCCTGCATAAGCCACAGGAGAGTGGGGTCGTTCTTGTCCGGGAGGATGGCGTACCCGGCACCAAGGTGGGAGTTCACGGCTAGAATGCTGTTCATCTCCATGATAGGAAGGACGGATTGGTTAATCATGTGCTTTGTCTCGATGACGAGAATATCCGGGTGTCGCTGCCAGTGATTCTGAGACCACTTGGGAGCCCAGAACATGCCCTCCAAACTACCGTTCCGTTCTAAGGGAAAGCTCCAGACGTCCTCCCGTTCCTGAATATTGATCAGCAGAGCCTGTACGCCGGTGGCGTTTTCTTTTGCCTTCTTCTTCCAGGCCTGGACGTGGTTGCCAATATCCTCGAGTTTGGCAAGACAGTCGGGAAAGGCTTTGAGAAGTTCTTCGTGGATGGCCCTGACGGTCTTCTTCTCGATGACACCAGCTTCAATAAAACGGCGCTGATCTTCAGTTAACTTCCGGTGTTGAATGTGCTCACTTGGGTCGCTAGAAGGAGGATGATTATGGTCCGGGACGCTAACTGCAAAGTAGCAACCGTCGTCGCGGACATTGATATGACAAGAAAAGGGACAGTTGGTTTTCTTTGTCGAGGTCTTCTTGAGGCCAATAGTTGCCTTGGACTGAAAGCTTCCCGACTTGTCACATCGAATTAGGTATCTGATGTATTTACCAGTACGCTTAGACTTGGCCTTGGAGTGCATAACAATGGCATAGCCTTCCTTTGCAGCATGAGCCTGCACGGCTCGTTCACAATCCTCTATTGTAGGGAAAATCCCTTCGATAGGAGGAGCTAGAGGCATGATGCCTAAAACAATCTGGAGTTACCAGATATGAATTGGGCGCATCCAGAGTGGTGTTCAGGCTGATGAGACGTGAAACAGGGAGGAGAGTCGAGACCGAGACCAAGACCGAGGCAGCTGTAGAAGTACGATAAGGAAGATCTAATTTTTTTTGTTCACCGAGATTTGCATCGGCCCACCCTACACCCCCACCACAGAGCGGCCTTGTTTACCTAATTCTAAGGGGATTATGTAATGCGGGCTATTCTTATACCCAGTATATA
This sequence comes from Hypoxylon cercidicola, assembly GCA_022578845.1. Taxonomy (NCBI): domain Eukaryota; kingdom Fungi; phylum Ascomycota; class Sordariomycetes; order Xylariales; family Hypoxylaceae; genus Hypoxylon; species Hypoxylon cercidicola. The sequence continues at coordinate 1,405,674 of MU399494.1, read as the reverse complement.
CCTCCTACAAAGATTCGAGACGCTACAGCTACACATTCCAAGGGGCTTCGAATCTCAACATGTACTTTACACTCGGAATATTCTATAATAATCAAGAAAGCGAGTTGGTGCAAATATCTCCAATATTTTTTAATAACCAGGCGTTGCAGGTCCAGCCTAGCTAGTTGAGACGTTTCTTTCATACAATACAGCGCGACAGCGAATGAACCTGCGGCATCCACGATATATGCAATATGCAATTTTGAATCAGCCCCATGATGTCTTCCTTCCTTTCCAGTAACTCTTCAGGTATATATCTATCACGTCTTGGAATCCTCAACACGCAACGGCGCTCTATCAGGACCCTTACGCAACGACGACAACGGCTCTCGAGATTTCCTTAGCCACTCGGCGTCCATTTTCACATGGCGTTTGAATACGTCGGCGGCACGGATGCCAATTTCAAATATCGCCCGCCTGTTCACGGTAAACTCAGTCCAGAATAGGTGTTGGTCTGGTGCGTCGCACACGCTCCAACGAGTGCTGTCCTTGGTACCATTTCCAGTGCCATTGTTGCTGTCGTCAAAGACAGTGTACTTCTTGATGCAAGGCTCCCACACTTCCGAGTAGCCTTCCGCCATAGCTGTCGACCCGAGCCCGCTGTGGTCGACGATATCCGCGTTTCGCAGCTGCCGCTCCACCATGAGCTCTTGGATATAGCCCGTGGTATCGTACGTGATAGCTTCGCGACGGGCGGGTGGCATGGTGATCCCATCGACTTTTACACTCTTCTTGTTGAGCAAGAGGTCGGCATCTTTGATTCCAGACAGATCATCATCGTTATCATCTACCTCCAGATCAGGAAGACGCACCCATTCATTGACCATATCCTGGACTGTTTTATCCCAGTGGCGGGTTAAGAATGCTGCGTTACGCATCTGCTCGGCCTTGGTATGTGGAAGCGGGGGCGTGAAGCGAGCGCTTTCGAATCCAGGAGTTAGCGAAACGTCGAACGGCTTCGGTATGAAGGCCCTGAAAGAGGCTCTAGGAAGACATGTGGTCGTAACGCGTGCGGTAGCTAAGTCTACGCCTGCGTAGCAATTCGAGAAAGCAACCGACTCGTTGTTATGCGCTTCGCTATAGAGGAGTTCGATGTAGGAGAAGACGTGTTGCATCTGGGTCTCGATGATGTGCGTAGCGAGTTTGCGCGGCAGCGTTGCTAGATTCCATATGTCCCAGAACCCGATATCGAAAACCCACAGAGTCTCTCGAGGCGGCCGTAGAGGTCGAGGACCGGCGAGAAATGCGTCTACTTGGTGAAGTAGGTCTTGGTGGGATGGAATCGGGTAATGCTCAACCAGCCAGGAATAATCGAGACCCCCAAATGTGTTATTGTCTACTGATAAAGTGCGAGTCACGGCAGCCTCAAACAGCGAGTTCGACACCATGGCACCCCCGTCGTTGTCAACAGGTGGTATAAACGATTGATACAGCGCGCAGTCCAACTGAGCAGATACGTGTTAGTTCGAAACCTAAGAAACAGGTTGTCTACTCGATTTTGAGGCTTACCTGTTCACACAGAATCTCTGTCCATCCCGCATTTGGGCCTTCAACTTGCCATGATGCTTTACTCAATGTAGCAACATCACCTCCGCCAAACACAACTACCCTCAACCCTCCATCTGTCCTCCTGTCGTCTTCCTCGGCGGGATTCCAACTCACAATCTTGGCATAGTCGTGGTTCAACGTGTACCCAGCGTACTTTGACGACCATAAGTATGCCCCCAGAAGCAGAACAGCAACTCCCAGAGCGAGTTGAGGAAGAAGCCTCGAACCGTTTCGAAGTATCTTGGCCGTGCCAACAGTCACCAACACCTTCAGTGGTAGTAGCTCCAGTGGGCTGTCTGTGCCACATGTATATTCCGAAGCGAACTTCATTGCCTGAAGATCCAAGTACTAGACCTGCTTATTTCTTCGTAGGGAAGCCAAGTGAGTTCGAACCGGCGAGTTCTATCGCATCGTCGGGAACACTAGTATGATGAATGCCATATATTTAGTTGGTACGCGGCAGCCTAAGGTAACAGATACGATGTTAATTGGTGGAGTATGTTTGGGGTAGCAAGTTCACCACGACTACGTTGAAACCGGCCGTTCGATGGTAAGGAAAAGGATATCTGCTGTCGAATGTCACGGAACCAAACTTATTACGACTGCACACAAAATAGGCATCGATGTCTGGAACCTAGCGTGTCCCAGTCGTCCTCAAGTGCTGACAGGCTACCCCTGAACTGCGTCATTGGCACCCAGACCCGAACTAAAACTGTAAGTAGAGAAGTCCGAAACCATATCGCTGGCTGGTAGGTGTGTCAGCGGAGTATTATCGCGAATTAACTATTAATTATTATATCGATAGGTATTTTATCTAATATGGTAGGAGAATTTAACATATCCAAGAGTAGAGGCTATTGAAATCAGGTTTCATGGACGAATTTATGCAAACTTATACCCTCCCCAAAAGGCCTTTCGGGGTTGCAGCCTTCGTCGCAAGAGCGACGATACCGCCGACCAAAAGCATGACACCACTGAATATAGAGACCTCGGAGAATCTCCCGTACTTGCTGACAAACATCCCATTCACCGGAGGACCTATCAGAGCCGCAAAGGAGCTGACTGCCATTCCCATTCCGATGTAGGTACCGAGGTCTCGGGGGTCGCTTGGGCATTCGGTGAAGGCCGCAGAGGCACTCGATATGACCATACCACTACTAAACCCAATAGCAATGGAATAAACTACAAGCTCTGCAGTCGTTTCCGCCTTGTCCCAGCAGAAGATGACGATGCTACTAGCGATACCCCCAAATGCGAACATGTTCAATCGCCCAAAATTATCGGCTAGTATGCCCGGGATAATACGGCCAAAGGTGGATGCCGCGTTGATAATCGCAAGCAGGTAAGAAGCGAGGGTCGTGTCCATGCCTTTCGAAACCGCGTACGTTGGGATGTAAAATAGGGGGGTGAATACGCCGAGGAGCATGAAGAAGAGTGCGAGCGTCAAGAGGACAAATTTCAGTTCCTTGAAGGCACTCCAGAGGAAGAAAGTAGTTGTTCTTGGCGGTACTCGAGCCTTGATGGCCACGCATGCGAAACCGAGGAGGGGTATCATGATGAACCCGATGATTCGCACTGACCATCCAAACCCGAGAGACGAGCCATTGAGCATCTTGGACAGCGCAATGGGGATTACTACTCCGCCAATCGATGATCCCGATATGACAATTCCCAGTGCCGCTGCTCGCTTCTTGTTAAAGAATTGCGACACGGCTGCCAGGGCCGGGAACTGAAGAAAACCCATGACTGAACCCAACAGGACGCCTTGTGCGAGCATGAACTGCCAGTATTCTTTACATAGGCTGGTCATCATAATAGCAAAGACATGAAGAAACGCGGCTGGTCGGATTATCTGGTATCATATTAGTAGGATTAATCGAGAAGGGGTTAAAAGATACGAACCCATGCGCCGTAGCGATCAAACAATGGTCCACCGATGCTCCCAAAAAAGAGCTGGAGGAAGACTCCTAGCGAACCGATCCAGGCGACCTTATCCGGCGATTCACCCTCGAGTTGGTCTCTCAAGTAATACTCTTCAAAGACACCGAACGCATTCGAGAATCCTAACGCCGAGAAGAGGACGCAGCACGCCCCGATGGTAACGAGCCAGGCTCGAAGACCGCCATCTGGTGCTTCTTCCAGGTCGGGAGTTTCTTTTTCTTGGTCGGGCTCTACAGCAACAATAGTAATCTGCTCTCGACTTTCTCTTTCTGTTGTCGACATGGTAAGAGGTCGTGTTGTTATGCGGTGTTCTATCCGTGATCCAAGTTACGAGGGAGGCGAACCGAATATGCTGTGGTAAGAAATGCTGCATCTTGAACGATTGAAACACGCCCGGTAGCATCCATTATATACAAATATTTTCCGTTAACTGAAGTTCATCTAAGTTTTCTAGCCTGTCTCGCATGTTGAGATACTCGAAACGTAGATACAACAAGAAAACCTTGAGGAGAATATAAGGAGAATTAAGGAGAGCTGATGCGGGCCTCGGGGATAAGGATCGGTAATCGGTGGTCGGAGTCGGGAAATTGGCGAGGTGAAGGAATGATCGTAGACGGCACAGCATCATCAGTTTGTTACCCACATTTGAATCTCTCTCACCATGGTCATTCGTACTTCGGCTTCATTAGAAATCTATCAAGTCTCGCGGGACTGTTTGCTGTGGTAAAATGCCCGAACCCGAACGTCGGCGTAGAAGGCCGCCCGTGTAAGTGAATGATGTCGCTCTAAACGGGGTCGGTGCTTGGCGCTGACATACATAACAACAGTTCATGCGTTCTCTGTAGACAACGCAAGATCCGATGCAATCGAGAAAGTCCTTGCAACAACTGCCTGCGGTCTAGAAACGGGAACTGTGTCTATGAGAATCCTATCTCTCAACTTCCTCAGAGGACCGCGGAATTAAGTCTAGGCCCTCCTAACTCTACTCCAGAAAAGAAAGCATCTGGCACGGGTACATCTTCAACAATACCAAGCCATGCATCTGTATCATCTTCCAGGGCCAATAGTTCAGCCGCAGCTTCAACTCGGCCTGGTCATCAGACTGGGCAGGATGTCGAGTCCCTTAAGTATAGAATCAAGCAGCTCGAAGAGCAGCTGTCTAAAGCGGAGCAGAGTTCCTCCCTGTCTCCTGTTCAGGCGACGGAGACAATAACGTCGCGTATCAGCGGTACTTTTCATGTCCACCACGAAGATCGCATTGGTAGCCAGTCTTCCGGTGTGATCCAGCGCAGTACGACGCATAAGTCTCGGGAGTTTGGCCAAAGTCACTGGATTAACGGACTTTTAATAGTACGTTCATATATGCTACCTGTCCATCCATTAATTGATTGTCGAGTGAGCAAGGGGTTTGACGAAATGCTAGTTACGTGACATTATAGCCACTATAGAGCCACACGTCCGAGAAGAGACATCAAAGACCTCGATGCTTATGCAGAAATCTAAGTCTTTAGCAAGAGTGATTAAAAAACGTCGAGCTCCATCGTGGCCTGCCAAGCCAACTCCTGATCTACCCCCGAAAGATGTCGCCGACGAGCTCGTCGACCGTTACCTTCGCACAATTGAGACTGTATACCGAATTCTACATGTCCCTACTTTTAAGAGGGAGTACGAGGCGCACTGGGTGCCAGGAGGTGAACCTAGTACCGCGTTCCTAGTTCAACTGAAGTTGGTGTTGGCCATCGGTGCCACAACATATGACGATACCTTTTCTCTTCGAGCTTCGGCCATGCAGTGGGTGTACGAAGCTGTGACTTGGTTGTCGGAACCTGGAGTCAAGCACAGGCTCAACATACAATACCTGCAGACCAACCTTCTCCTACTACTCGCCAGAGAATTGGTCGATGTGGGCCCAGACTTGGTCTGGATATCAGCCGGCACACTCCTTCGCACAGCTATATACATGGGCTTACATAAAGATCCCACACGGCTACCGCCAAATATGACGATATTTATCGCTGAAATGCGCCGAAGGGTATGGAACACGATCCTGGAGCTGTGTCTACAACTAAGTATCACCTCCGGCGGTCCCCCTTTCATTTCCCTCGACATATTTGATACCGAACCGCCTAGCAACTTTGACGATGAACAATTGACGACCGAGAACTCTGTCCCGAGGCCGCAGGATAGCTTTACGCAGGCGTCTATAGCTATATCTCTCCGAAAGTCATTTCCAACTCGCCTTGCCATTGCGAAGTTCCTAAACGATCATGACTCCCATGGCACATACGAGGAGACGCTTCGGCTGGATGCAGAGTTGCGGGCGTCGTACAAAGTCGTACTTCGAACCCTGCAAAATTACAGGACGAGCACCGGACCACGACCTTCTCAATATGAAATAGATATGATGGGCATCATCATCAATCGCCATTTTCTATCCCTTCACATTCCCTTCTTCTCCCCCTCACTACAGGAGGCTGCCTACGCATTTTCTAGGAAAGTGGTAGTCGAAACTTCACTTAAAATCTGGCGCGCTATGTACCCTTCATCATCAACAGGGGATACTCAGATAGATAGCGACGTTATTTCCCGAGACCGACAAGACTTGACTAGACTCGCCATCTGTGGCTCGGGAACTTTCCGCATCATCCCTCTGCAGGCTAGCTCCTTGATAGCAGCGGAACTCAGGGCCCAACTGCAGGAGGAAGAAACCATGGGGCCGGGTCTCGTACGGCAAGACTTGCTGTCGGTGATGCAGGAGGCTAAGATCGCATCCCTACAGTGCATACGGGCGGGCGAGACCAGCATCAAGGGCTATTTCCTTACCTCCATGCTCATGGCGCAAGTCGAAGCGCTCAGGAAAGGCATGAGCAAGGAGGAGTACCCGCCATTCTTGGTCAAGGCCGCCGAAGAAGCGGAAGAGACGGCCTTTGCCATACTGGAGGAGATGGTGGCCCAGCAACAGGCCGAAGGCTCTGGCGAAGGAAGCGAGCAGACACACTCCACCACGCCATCTCAGTTTTTGGACGATTGGGATTTCCCCGTAAGTGAAGAATCACCGTCTTCATGTTCCGCCACCGCTAAAATTTCTTGGTAGATGTCAGATGGTCTTTTCGATTTTGGTAACGGAGAGCAAATAGATTGGGTTTTTGAAGGAATGCCGCCGCAAGAGCCGCTGATTCTATGACAGCGTCTTCCTGCTTGGTCTAATCTGCCTCGCAGACGCGAACCTTCGGGATATATTCACAGGCACCCATTGATGGTGACGGGATTCCTGTTGGACGATTGGCTTGCAAAATAATCTACCTACATGTAAGTGCCCAACAGCATAAAAGTCGCGGAGTCTTGGAAAATGAGGATGTGCGAAACGCAGCCACACTCAGGGGCCACGCTCAGGCATACAGGAGCGGGTTCGACGCGCCTTAAGTTTTCAATACAGCACATTTCTAAACTCAGCAACATGAACTCTTAAGAGAGAGTTACTCCAAGACATCTATGAGCATTAGATAAATCTGCCGCGGATTATGCATGGGATGCCAAGTCACCGGTAGGTCGATATGACTTTGACTGCTTTAAGTGAAACGACTCAACGCCTTAGCAAATTACTAAGATACACTTCAACAGTTTCGATTAACGAAGGCTATTCCATAGCGCTGAAGTCTGGTAGCAATCGGTAAAGTTACTCAAAGCGTAATATATGCTGCAGTCGCTAACTAAGATTCGTAGATATGGCATATCGTCGATATGAGAAACACGCCGTTCGCGCCTAAATCATAGCATACCTCCATAGACGCCCCAACTATCGCTAGAGTTCTCGACCGCCTACTTTCCCAACGCCTCAAAATACAAGTGGCAAAAATCCCCGTCCGGTCCGAAAGCTTCACGTGTATCTTATCCTACACTTGGCCATGCTTACGTGCATGTCGCACTGGACGCTAGGCAGCAGCGCGTCTATCGCCTCGGTCACGCACTGCTGGCAGGCCTCGAGGCAGTTGTCGGTGCTGTCCCAGTACCTGCCCCAGGTCTCGTAGGTGCGGTCGGTCCGCGGGCAGTTGATGGTCGCCCAATCTCCTGTTACGATTCTTCGTCAGTATATGTATCTTCTCGCCGACGCGCGGCGCATATGTGTGTCCTGATGTCCGTAAAGCGTGACGTATGAAATCTGTATCGGCTGTCTCAACTCACCACTCAGAAGCGTCTTGTAGCACATCTTCATGAGGACCCTTTCGAGTTTCGTCAACGGTTTCCCGGGGGCAAAGTTCTTGTTGCACTTCACGGGGCCGTATATTTCGTCGGTGGTGAAGTTCGCGGCGGGCTGAGGATCGGCCGTGATGTTCATAGTAGGTTGAAGATCAGCCGTGATGTTCTTGGCGGGCTGGAGATCGGGAACTGTGGAGGAGAGTTGCTCCTCTCGCGATCCCTTGTTGGTGTAGGTTATCGGCGCGGCCAGAGTAGCCGTCGCCCACAGCAGAGCCGCCACGACTGTAGATTGCAGACGCATTTTGTTTGAAGACGAGTAATGAGAAATTTCTATGCTGACTTTTCTTCAGACTGGAATTGGCCTCGGAAAGTTGGCTCGTAGAAGACAGGAGTATGATGGCGGCGTGTTTGTGTTTGTGTGGGAGAGAAGGAGTGAGATGGACGAAAGAGAGGACCGAGATGGGTAGGTATTTATGCCACTTCCCAAGCTCGAGCTCTTGTACTCGCGGTCCATGCCTTGATTTGCCTGTAAAGTACTTACGGGTAGGGTTTACGGAGGAGGGAAAAGAGTTTAGCGAGGGAAGGGAAACAAGTCACGAAGCCTACTTGATCTTGGTATTTGCCCTCAATTCTTAGCATCATGCAGTGGTAGCAGTAGCAGTAGCAGTAGCAGTAGCAATAAGCTGACCAAACCACTCTTAGCATACCTAAGGTACGCCCACGATCCACCTTTAGATACCCATTCTCGGAGTATCATCCACGCACGTCGTCCACACTTTTACGTCCCGCCACCTATCTCAGCTCAACGCCGCCCTCTTTGCCAGAAGCATACCTGCTACTGTAGTGGTCTGGACCACAGCTAGCCTGGTAACATCACCTAAGCAGCTCACCATTCGGACGAAATTATAATCGTACAAAATAGGGTTTGAAACTCGTGTCACTGCTGAGTTTGCCTCCCCCCTCTTTGTGAGTTGCGACGCCGACTCAATCGTCTAAAGGTATCGGAAGAATTAAAAAGGACATGTGTAATCATGCCCTGGAATGATTGCACACGGATCAAGGCGCGACCAGCATCTGTTGAAAGTTTCGGCCTGTCTACTCTTCTTCGGAATCGCTTTCCTCCTCACTCGATTCCTCGAGCCGGTTACCTTCCACCTCGGGCAGAGGCTCCTGACTTCCACTGCCATGTCGTTGGAGCTGAGCTTTAAGCTCACGAAGCTGCTCGATTTTTCGTTCTTGCTCATGCTTGTTCATGGGTTTGTTCTTCTTAGCCTTGGATGGCGCGCTAGGCTTCGGTTTTGGCTCCGCCTCTACTTGATTGCTATATTCTGGCTTCTTCTCGAGAGAAGCGCGGATGGCTGGGTTTGACTTGTGGATCAGCTCATAGAGCCTTCGGAGTGCGTCCGTGGAGAGAGCGTCGATATCCAGCTCCATTTCTCCATCGTCGTTCTCCTGTTATACCGTTAGCCCTATTCCAAGGTACGAATCTGAATGAGAAACCCGATAGAACCTGAGCACTTACATTCTGTCCAGTGTCTCTCTTGATGATCTCCACAGCCTTCGTCAGAGTACTGCCATCAAGATCATTAATTCCCTCGGCAATGACAGCTTTCTCTAGAGGTCCAACGGGGCGGCTTTTTGAGGCCGCCTTCTTGTGACTAGCATTGCCAGAAGCTTTCTTAGTGGCCGCACCATTCCCCCCCGCCGCTTTCTTGCTGCTCGTCGCTGTTGCACCGCCGCCTCCAGACTTAGGTTTGTTCTTAGAGCCGCTCTTCTTCTTGGGTTTCGGCTTCTTCTCTTCGTGGAATTTTGCTCTTTCCTCTACAAGCTTTCGCTGTAGCATCGAAACCATTTGCTGTTGGATCTCAATCATGGTGAGATCCGGCTTCTTCGATCCCAAGAGCGTGTTGAGCTTGTCCTGTTCCTCGTCTAACCGAACCTGTAGGTTGCGAATCGCCTCACTCCCTTCGTTATCGCCGTCGGCCTCGCTCTCTTCCTCGGAGTCGTGGGCACTTCGTTCCGGACTAGGGGCAGAGAGATTTGCTGCAGGTGGCGTCTCCGGAGGATAATGGCGCTTCATCCACTGATCTCTCTTGGCCAACTCAGCCTTGAAAAGGTCTTCCAATCGTTTGGCCAGAATCGTCACCTCATGTAGTTCACCATTGAAAAGTTCAGCATTGTGGACAATCAATTTCATGTCCTTCTCGATGTCTTTTACGTTTTTGTACTCCCCCTCACGGTTTTTCCTCGTCATAGTCTCGAGGTCCATCGGCTTCTTTACCAGGCTAAAGTACGTTGGAATATTCAGGGCCACGGGGTCGACAGGAGTGAGAAACCACTGGTTCATCGCGAAGTGTTTTCCTCTCTTAACCTCATCCAAGACCGTCTCGAAGAAACGCTGTTCGGGTTCCAGCTTCTTGCGGTTGCCCGAGGCATAGTCGAGATCACGATTTTTGGGAGGATGTATCGGTCGCTTCGGTCTATTACCATCCTCCCGCGTAGAATCGCGGCGGATCTGTGGCATGCCATTAGGCTGGATCGCAAAGGCCGGGGCTGAAGACGAAGCAGGTGCTTGTTGTGTGGCTTGCGCGGGAGGTGTAGGCTTCGGCTTGGGGCTCGTCGCCGGTACTCGCGTTTGTGCTTGGGCTTGCGACAGTCGACGAGACTGAGCCGCCGCACGAGGTTCTGTATGACGTGTTGGGTGTGCCTTGCCCTTCTCCAGTTTGGCGGGTTCTTCAGATTGATGTATCTCTGGCAGTCTTGTCAGTATGGCATCTCGAGCCTGGAGTGCTTGCTCGGTGACTGGGTTGCTTTGGCCATTGAATGTTAAGGAATTCTCATATAACAATCCAACATCAGCCTTCAATGCTCCGTAATTAGCATATTTGTCTTCGCGAAGCTTCGTCTCAATCAGAGAAATATCCATCGGGTTAGCAATTTTTTTGGAGTAGTCATCCCACAATCCTGGCCACAATTTCTGCACCGATGACCTGAAATTGAGACCAAGCTTTGTCTTTTTGACTCCGGCCAGATAAAGCCTTATTTGCTTGTTGTGATATCCTGTTATAGCCTGGTTATCGAATTCCTGATCTGCATGTTCGTTTGAAACTGAGGCAGACAGCGAAGTATCTGCGACAGCCGACGACTCTGCTGGAGCCTCTTTTGCGCCTTCGTCCGTCTTCACTCTCTTTGCCACCCGTTCATCAATACCATCTTCCTCGCGCTCCCGTGACACTTTGATGGTCGACGTGGGTTGGTCTGTCATAGGAGTATCCGGTTGAGAGGTAGTCGCATCAGGCTGAGTGCGCCCAATATCCAACTTCGAGAGCTCAGCTGACGGCTGACTTAAGTCTTGAGACGACGTGGCCGCTGAAGTATCGTTGATAACAGCTTTGTCTTCGGCGGTACTGGCATGATCGGTACTCGACTCCAACTTGGTACGGTCTGCAGATAGCTCCACGTCCATTGAATCGGGAGAGGGCTCGGGAACAGGGGCACTGGGCGCCTCGTCCTGGGTAGTAGGATCTTGATCCGTCACAGGAGCTTTCTCAGTCGCCGAAGGCTCTGTCGTGTCTACTTTGTCTACCTCCATCGCCGATGCAGACTCATCATTGGCAACTGAAGTCCCGTTGACATCGGGCATGTCGGTGTCAGTGGTAGGCGGAGGTTCTGGAACCGACTTAGTGGGGGTCGATTCAAGGAGGCTATTGTTGGCTGCGAATGCCTTTTGGTTTAGCGAATCATCTGCACTTCGTGATGTTGATTCTTGCGATTCGACTTTTCCATTTACGACCGGTCGTTCGTCGGACTTGGCCTCCTCTTCGTCTAATTTAGAATGGCTGCCGAGATGATTCTTTAGTTCCCTGAATGTAAGGTAAAAAAAGAGGGAGAACAAATTTGGACTTACCCGTTAACTGCCTGTGCGCCCGAGTCATCATCTACCATTCGTTCATCAGATGTAGAAGTCGAGAGCTTCTGGTCTGTTGGTAAACTTTGGGGTTGCTCAGTCGCCATATTTGCCATCCACCTAGCTAGGCTAGGAACTTCTAATCGGGTAGAGAGTTCGCCAATGATGCCGTGAGATGCGCAAAACAACTCAATGTCATGAAACTAGGATTGAGACCTAATCGGAAGCAACTGGTTAGATATGAGCGTACTGGACACACCTTGAACCTCGCAGTCATGGCAGCGACCCTGGCAACTCTCAATTATTGCGGCGCCAACTCCCGCAACATAAAACACGGAAGCATAAGGAGACTGACTAACGGCAATAGAAATTTGGATTACTTACGACCCGGTATCGTCAATACGCAACTCGAGATCCGCCTGCAGCCTTTATTAGTACCGAATACGGCAGAAATAGCAAACTAGTGTCGAAAAAAGGAAAAGGTCTGGAAATAAGAATAGGAAAGCAACAAGAGGGAGAGAGAAGGGATTAAAAATTGAGCGGCAATGTACTTTGCGACAAGAGGAGGCTCTTGTCACCTTTCTCAACCGTACAAAATGCATACAGCGAGTTGGGGAGCGAGCGTGCAAGGTGCCTAGCCAATAGAAATGTGGTTAGACAATAAGACCCGAAGTCTAGGTCGTAAAAATGTATTCTCGTCGAGCGTAGTCTGCGCTTTTATCGAAGCCGTTCTGATCTCTGCATGGTCTTATAGACTTGGCGTTGTGAGATCGAGATTACCGACATGCTCTTTTGGCGAATCTGTGAATGCGCAAGTGGTGAGAGTGGTCAATGCTAGACCAGACCTGCAGCGAGACACCAACCATTTGGCGACAACGCGGGTGAAGCTATAGAAGGCTTCGAAGGCGAATACGAAATCAAGGAGATCGGTATGACAAAAGGGAGCGTATGCGCGAGACTTCTCAACCTAGGCGCGTAGATGATCCTCCGTTCGCTGACTCGAAACAAACCAGACAAGATAGTTACCGAGTGTGCGCAGTCGAGAGAAACCAAAACCAGTTTGTATTTTGCTTTCACGGCCGATAGACGAGTTCGGGGAAAAGGGTAATGCAGGTACAAGAAGGCTAAGGAAAAGACAAAGTATTGAAAGAACTCTTGTCTACTTACTTCTGAATGTGAGATGATTAAGAGACACTGGTATACTTCAAGTCTCAAATCCAAGCCTAAGGGGATCGGCGCGGCTAGACGGTTAAGCTGGACGACGATGCAGATGGTAGAGCCTCTAGTTTAGGTCGGATGTGCGGGCTCGAACACCAACGAAACGCGATTAAGGCGGAATTGCACGGGATGCAGGCGCGTTTGAAGATAGTAGCACGAAGGAATTATTGTTGTTTGGTGCGTTGAACTAAATCAGACCAAACGAGTACGGCGACAGTGGTTCGGCACCGTTCGGTTACGGTTGACGTTGGTATCTCGCGATGCGCCGCTGCGATGAACAGACGGGATACGGGATACGGGATACGGGGGAATGCGCGACGGTGTCAAGGGTGGTCAGAGCGGCGATCGCGGTGGTCGCGATTATTACTGCCTTTTTGGGGGAAGAATTGGTATAAAAAACTTTATTAAGAAACTCCAACAACGAATGGATGGGGAGCGTGCACAATAGGGAAAATTAAGGGAGATAGCTTAATGTGCATGTGCGTGAGAGAAAGGTACCTCGGTACTTATTGTCGCGTAGTCGCGTGCAGTAGTGGTGGTGAGGTATTGAATTTTCTGAAAGATGCGAGGCGGTGTCGGTGGTCGGAATATTAGAGGGGGGGGTTGGGGTTGGGCAGAAATGGAAAAATAGGAGGAAGGGTTGTAAAAAAGATCTCAGGAATCAGAGGTCTCTTTTTTTTCTCGTCGCGAAAATTTCTGGGTTTGGGGCCACTTCCTATTTGTAGAACGCGCTTTCCTTGGGCTGCGAAATCACGGTTCGCCATCACTGGGGAATCACGACAAGGATCGCTTTCAAACTACACCTACCGCGGATACAACAAACAACCCGACGGCAAATCATCTTCTATCGAGACATCGAGATGTGGGGCGTTGTCCATGAGACATGGGTCAAGGGTGAGGATGTAGATGGATGTACCGTTGGTACCTAGCAACCTCACCAAGGTTGTGAACAAGCACACAACGAGGTAGAATGGTGCACGTAGTGGTTACTGTGGCTGTGTGGACAGTGGACAGTGAACAGTGGATAGTAGATAGTGGACGGATGGAGAATAGATACCTACCCGTACTCCATTTCTGGATACATGAACTTCCGTTGCATATGGTCTTTGACGTGTTTGTTCCCTCCGTCCCACGAAGTAGAAGATGGATTAGAATCCATAAATACGAGAACCCTATTCCAATATAGCCATACCGGAGAACCGAGGATATTGCTGATGGAAAAGAGCAAGAAAGGACCTGATGCTGCTCGAGGTTTTGTGGTTGTGGTTGTTAAATTTTTTTTTTCTCATGGGAAAAATATGTTTAACGACTGGAGCTAGATACGGTCAACCAATCAAAATCAGAGCGCATTGATGACTCTCCGATGGCCACCCAATCATGACGCGTATTGGTTTGACATCCTTGCTCGTTGTGAAATGATAGAAGCCACCGCTCGGCTTTCTTTTGACAATTTTCCGCACCCCGGGCGTGCAAGTAGGAATACTCGCTCATTGTTGACTCATCAAGAGTTACCTCTACCTCATATTCCCTTTTGACCACCCAGGTGAGTTTTCGTCATGTGATCCCAAAGAGCTGATGTGAAAATGTCGTTTGCCAAAGGTCCTCCTTGTCCGCATCGAGAGTCGAATTCCGAACTAGAAGATTGCTTTGAAACTCCGAGAATGCGTCATGGACCCAGTTCGAACAAGTGTTTTTGTATGTGCCGACTCGAGAGCCAGAAAGCAGTATCGTTTCGAAAGTGCACCAATTGGGCCTAAACAGAGAAAAAGAAAAAAGTTGTGGTGGAGGAGAAATTTCGCAGTAGAGGCCCAGTTCAAAACTGATGAAAGTGGAACATGATTGTGGTGCTTTAGGGTGAACTGGAGCACCAGTTAAAAGGTTACAGAATAACGCACAATGTGAACATAACTTCCTTGCATGGGGGTTTGCTAACTCCGTCCTTCCGTCCTTAGGACCTCAGTGTGTACCTGCAGGCTCAGGCCCAAGTGCCAGCCAGGTGGCAGAGCGGGACGGGCTGGGCTGGGCTGGACAGGTCCCACCCGTGTCTCGGGAACGGAAATACCAGGTGCCTATCGAAGTTCAATCAACACGTTATCGGCAAGAAAAAAAAAAGTAGGTACACTAAGTACCTTCACCATTTGAAGCAACATTCGCGTGCAAAACGTACATAACCTCCGCCCTCATTTTCTGCATGATCTAAGAGCGTGCAATTTGAGGTTTGATCCAGTCAATACCGGCCAATCTGGTCTCTCTCTCCCCCACATAATCCTCTTTTCTCATGCTTCATTAAGTATTCCAAGCACAATGTCGACCAAACGAAAACTACCAGCCCAGATCGCTCACCCGGTCGTCAAGCAGAGCGCAAAGCAGCCCCTTAAGCCCACCATCAACGAATCTGAGACAGCTGTCTCGATTCCAGACATTTCCAAAGAAGGCGAGGATGCGAAGGGACCAGTAATAGAAATTTCGAGCGATGAAGGCAGCAGCGAGTACGATGTTACGGATGATGAACGGAATGGTGGTGAATCTACAAAGTTGAATGGCACGACTGAGCCCGAGAAACCAGATACCGAGAAGCTCGATAGTGACGCGCCCCAAGACCAAGCTACTGCAAAGAAGGGCCTAAGCCGGCAACAAGATACCAATGGCGACGTTGACATGGATATGGCTTCGCCTAACCCCCCTGTCGATGGCGAGTCTGACCAGGAGCCGACGCAGCCCACCTTCGGCGAGTTAGCCCGCGCACACGATACCATCGAAGTTCCTGCAGCCATATCCGTTCAGTCTAATGCCCTTGCCGCACCGGGTCGATCTCTAGCTCCTCCTAGTCTCGCATCTCTCGGAACTGTTCTGTCCCAAGCGCTTCGCACCGATGATGCAGATCTTCTCGAGTCCTGCTTACACACCACCGACCTCACCACAATCAGACATACTATCCAAAGACTAGACTCGACTCTCGCAGGAAAACTACTTACTAAGATTGCCGCTAGAATGCACCGACGTCCCGGACGCGCCGGTAGCCTCATGACTTGGGTCCAGTGGACACTGGTTGCGCATGGAGGCGCATTGGCAACTCAGCCTGGATTGGCCACAAAATTAAGCGAGTTAAATCGAGTCCTAGAGGAACGATCAAGAGGACTTAATTCGCTCCTAGCTCTAAAGGGCAAGCTCGATTTGCTAGAGGCGCAGATGGGACTGCGTCGAGACATGCAGGCAAACGCAGACCCCGATTCGGACGAAGATGAAGAGGGTGTTGTGTATGTGGAAGGAGAAGAAAGTGACATTGAAATGGTTAATGGAGCCATGGATATGGATGACGATGACGACGAATTACCTGTCACAAATGGTGTGGTAGATGACTCGGAAGATGACGAAGAACTAAGTGAAGGCGAAGAAGACGAGGAGGATCTGGAAGGCGAGGAAGAACTAGACGAGAACGACGTGAATCACGAAGACGTCGAATCAGAGGAGGAAGACAGCGAAGCTGAAGCTGCAGAACCTCAACGGCCAGCCAAACGATCAAGAACGAAAAGAATATGAAGGAGGTTAATAGAACAGGGTTGAATAGACGTCTTCAACTCAATAAAAACCGATACCCGTGTCTCTCAAAAGTGATATATGGCTGACCGTGATGTCACATCTAAGGTGCCTTGTTGCGTATATCGACCATCCTTGTGCCACTTATGTCCGCTGTGACGTAGACGTCGTGGAGTTTTAATAGTTGTTGCGAAGACTTGTCATACCCTTGGCTTGAGAGTTCCAACGTATACATATATGTCCAGGTCTAAAACAAATCGAATGTGTGGATATAGCCTCAAGTTGCTTCAAGAAGTTGGGTTGCTTTGTAGGTTGTACCGAAGCTGTGGGACAGGCCTAAAAGCTTCCAATAAAACCTGAGGTTTAGGGTATTATGCAGCCCGTAGCTTCCATGGCCCGCTCTCCCGCAGTACCCCTAACATTAATAGGCTTATCACTACCGAACTTGCCTTATCCACTGGTGAGCCTGACACGATTCGTTCATTTGAGCGCGTTCCTCTACAGAATTTAATTATTTCGCATCAACAATTCTGCTCTTGGAGAAAATCCAGTTGGCCTACAACTTGGTTACAGCTTTCTCGTTGGACCATTCAATTATTCATACTTTTCTTGAACCCTCATATTTCATCTTCTTTTCGAAATCCAACGCCATAATGGTAGAATGCCCTGCTTGTAGCAAACAGGTTCAGTCCGCCAAGATCAACGACCATCTTGATTCAGGATGCCAGACTTTCGTCATCGACCCCTCGACAGCTCCGTCTTCTTCTTTCCCTCCTCCCACCCAAGGTAGTAGTAGCACTACATCGTCCTCACAAAAGCGACCAGCTTCGAGTTTTTTCCATACGCCCGCCGCAAAACGACAGTCGACGCCTGTCAAGGTCAGCCCTCAAGTCAACGGCACTGGCGCAGGGGCAAAACTGAATGGTGGCACCAAGCGTTCATTCGATGAAGGTCCTGGAGATGATTCATCTATGCACGATGCGAACGGGAAGACGGACGACGCAGCACCTGTAGAGGCTGGTCCTACGGTAAAGAGAACGAAAACAAACAGAGCAGCACCTCTCGCCGAGCGCATGCGACCTCAAACCCTTGATGACGTCTTCGGACAAGATCTGGTCGGCCGGCACGGTGTCCTACGATCACTCATCGAATCGAATCGAGTACCGTCTATGATACTATGGGGCGCATCGGGCACAGGCAAGACTACTATAGCGAGGTGTATAGCAAACACGGTCGGTTCGCGCTTCGTCGAGATGAACGCAACAAGTTCGGGTGTGGCGGAATGCAAGAAGATATTTAGTGATGCGGCGAACGAGCTGACGCTGACCGGCCGGAAGACGATAATATTCTGCGACGAAATACACCGCTTCTCAAAATCGCAGCAGGATGTGTTCCTGAAGCCCGTCGAGGCCGGAACGATAACGCTCGTCGGTGCAACGACCGAGAACCCAAGCTTCAAGATTGTCAACGCGCTGCTGTCAAGATGTCGAACCTTCACATTACAGAAACTAACGACGGATGATATCAAGTGTGTCTTGTCACGAGCCTTACGGGTTGAGTTTGCCTCAGCTTCCTTAGTGCCCCCTCTTCTCGACGAGGAACTGATAGGCTATCTGGCCAACTTTGCCGACGGTGATGCACGAACAGCACTCAACTTACTCGAGTTAGCCATGCCTCTAGCGCTTGCGGAAGGGATGACGAAGGAGAAAATCAAGGCATCGTTAACCAAGACGCTAGTCTACGATAGGGCAGGCGACCAACATTACGATACCATTTCCGCTTTCCACAAATCAGTTCGCGGCTCTGATCCAGATGCCACACTATACTACCTAGCCCGTATGCTCCAGTCGGGAGAGGATCCCCTCTTCATCGCGCGGCGGATGGTCGTGATCGCGTCTGAGGATGTTGGATTGGCAGACAACTCGCTCCTCAGCCTAGCGACGTCCACCTATACAGCGACACAGCAGATCGGCATGCCGGAGGCCCGCATACCACTAGCGCACTGTGCGGTAGCTCTCACACTTGCCCCGAAGAGTACACGTGCGTACAGAGGACTTAACAATGCCTTTGCAGCTTTGAAGGAACCAGGCGCAGCGGGCTTGCCGGTACCGATTCATCTCCGGAACGCGCCAACACGGTTAATGCGGGAACTTGGATATGGACGAGAGTATAAGTACAACCCCAATTATAAAGATGGCAAGGTGAAGCAGGACTACCTCCCCGACGCCCTTCTGGGGCGCACGTTCCTGGAAGACCGAGATTTGGGGACTGAGACAGACCCGGACTTGGTTATGACGGATGCTTGATTCCCAAGAGGATAAGCAAGTGTTGTATAATAGCATCCTGGATTTCTAAGGCGGCGAGCCATCGATACGCATTGCGGGCATTAGGATATTGAGAGATTCCCAGGGTACTCACGCACAAATAAAGTGCTAGGCAGCGACGGATAATTGCGAAAATAATTCACATATAATCACATGCTATGCCAAGGCATACACTTCCTAACCACCTACAAAGGTTAGAAGAAGCATCGCCTAGCTGGCATTTCACAGTTTTGAAGTGTGCGGCGCCCAAGTACTCGAGATATATTTCACGACATGGTAGCCGCCAATTATCGCACAACATCGCGCCATATTCCTCTTTCTTTCGAGCCTTTGGTACTCTAGACGCTAATATGAACTGACTATGTACCTACGCGAGGTCCCATTCTGTGACCTCCCCTGCCAAGCTTCCGCTTTGCTGTCATTGGTCAGAATGTGACGGTACTGTCTAGATTCGGTAATTACATCTGTCTTCAAGCTCTGTTCTTACGAGGTAGTGAAGTCGACGTACCTAGCCGTCTTAAACCGACGATAAATAGATCATAATTGAATCATTCCCTAGAGGCGTCTAGTTACCAGACGTAATAAAAACTTGGTTAGCTGTGGATTCAAACCAGGATACGTTAAGTTTAGCCTTGTGGGTAGTTCATGGTCATATCAACACTTTTACTACTAGCCAGTTCCATCTCATCCGTGTTCTGTCTGCTTGACGCGGTGTTGTGGAGGCATCAGTGGTTTAGTGGTAAAATCCATCGTTGCCATCGATGGGCCCCGCGTTCGATTCGCGGCTGATGCAATTTTCTTCTATCTTTTTGTCTGCATCCTCCATTCATTCGTGTATTCGAAAATGGGGTGAGCCTACAAATCTCCAATAGTCGCTGTCATTGATGCAGTGCGGTACATCATGGCAGCAGTGATCCTTTTTATACGGCATATGTCATATCAGTCTTGGACGCCATGACAATTCCGCGTAGTAGTGATAGCTACAAGGTTAGGAGAACCCTTTCTTCGCCACACTCGTGAATACGCAAAACCTTGAAGGTTCCAATGATATATAACCCGTTAAGAAGAGTTGAACCCAATCAAGGATAATTTGGAAGTATATAGTACGCTCGCACCAAGTGAACAATGCTATCTGGCATCGTCGATAGACTCAACAAGATAGTAAGTGCCACAGTCACCCAGCTTCTCAGCAAGTAGCTGATCCCAACCGGCGAAGAAAACCTCTTCCTGGACGGCAGCAACGAAGATGGGAGTCGTTGTATTCTGGACAATGCCCTATCGAGCCCGGATTGGTCGAAACGGGCAAGCTCAAGGTTTCCTAACATGAAGTTTTGTTCCAAGGGGTAGATAAAGTCGAACCTACTCAGGCCATGAAGTGCGGCTAACATTTACTGTTGCTTTTCTCCTTTAAAAAGAAGTTGTTCCCTCACCTTTCTCTAATCGAACCTATCCCTTCCATTTTTTTCTTTCAGTAATCTAGATACTATAAAATGGCAGGCGCAAGGAAAAAGACAAAATCAACGGCGGCAACGACGCCCCTTCAAGATCAATCGCCGATGAACACTTCAACCATCATGATGGACTCGAATCTCGGCTATCGAATTCGCGCTCTTCTATACGACTTCCGAAACGTTAATACCGATCATGCTTCCCAGGAACGGTTATCCCTAACGACCGACCCTCTTTACATCAGCAGCCCCTATTTTACAGAGGAGGAGGCCGGGTCCGTTCGAGCAGCTGTCGTGGATACCTATACCGAGGATAACGAAGACCCCGACGCTTCGTTTCCCGAATGCGACGAGGAAGCTACACCGATACTCGAACCGCAAACCGTCGAAATGCTACACGCCAAATTCGCAAAATTTCTCGATAAGCGACGGGCAAGCGGCGACTCCCGCCCATGTGGGCCACATGGTATGGCTCCTATTTACGAGTCTGTTTTCGGTGTTTCTCGTACAGGACTGGGAGACGAGAACTTCTTGCGCCGGCTTCGGAAATCGGGATTACAAAGGGACCAGAAGCAGGACAAGCCAGCTGGTGATGTCGGTGGGAAGAAGAAGCGTGGTGGTCCTTGAGGGTGTTCATAAGTATGGGAGGATCTCTACACTACCCACCTACATAAAGCGACATCATCTATCAAAACCAAGCAGTGTCTAACAAGGCCGACAAACCCTCATAAATAATCTTCGAAGCATCGACAGGTCACTGGGCTTTCCATTCGCTAGCCGATTGACCCACATACAAGCAGGCTGAGATGATACATGACGGTGCGTCCGCGTAGAGGCCTTTCCGATTTCTCGGATCAGGCACTCGAAGGTATGCCTCCCATCCTCGCCAAGAGTTGGAGAAAGAGGGATGCTGCAAGCCCAACCAATTAATCACAAGCAAGCCATATGTTGCGGAACGTGAAGTCGTGCAATGAAACTTCTTACATACCAAGGTTCCATACCCCACGGCCTGGACAGTCACATTCTAGGCGCGGGAGTGATCGCTTCCAACAAATAGATGGCTACGATACAAGATGTGATCGTATACTGTGTTGGGACTGTGCTGTATGTGACTGGTCATATAGGATGGCCATAAATATCTATCATAGTTGGGCATATGGGGAGTCTTTCATTTGTACTCTTTATTCTAACTTGTCCTCTCAATATTGTACTCTCCTCGCAAAATAAGAAATGGGACCTAAACCAAGGCTTGACCCTTATATGAAGTTGCTCTGTCGATTCTACGAACCTCTGATTTTGCTGAGAATCCTTGGCAAGACCCGAGGAGAACATACGTCAAGCCCTTGGGATGCAACTCCTGAACAGCTCAAGCGCAGAAGACTGCTTCGCAATCTGTCTTATCTCTGCGACTACGACAAGGGTGGCGATACTACCACATCCATTGCCCTCGAAGAGAATGAGGAACGCTTCGTCTTCTGGGTCGCTTCGAATACAGCTCGTACAGGCGCTAGAGTCTTGAGATTCCTGAAGCCTATCTTATCAAAAATATATCATATTATTAGGCTCGAAGGAGAGCAGAGAAACGGCCCCGAGCAGGAATTCATTCGCACATGCATCACGTTCGCCGAGCGTAGGGTGAAGAAGGAAATCAAGATGTTGTCCAGCGCTGTCACAAGGTGCAAGCGGTACCTCAACAACGAAAACCCAGAAGCAGGTTAGTTTTGATCAGTTCTACAACTCATTCAGGCACTAACGATCGCAGAATCCAAGCTCGTAGCATGGCTGGACCAATTCCGCCCCAAGAGAGGTAGATCTATAGTAGATGTCTGCTCCCTGGCTTATGATCAACGAAAGGCACCCGAAATGCGCTGGCTAGAAGGCGAAATTCAAACACACGATGGAGAGGTTCGTCCCAGTGAGCGCGTACTTGCTTTCGAGTCGGTCCATCATTTTTTGGGCCGGCTAGCTCACCACGTCCGCGCACCGACCGAGGTGATAAAAGATTCATCTTCATTGCTTCGTCTATTTGACGTGTACGATGTTCGCCTCGTTAGACCAATTGATAGTAGCCCACGACCTCAGGGCGACTCTCTCACAACCCTTCCTAGTATTCTGAAGCGGATGCTTCCTGCGAATGACCCAAAGTTGAAAGAGTACGAAGAAAATATCAGGTCCTTGGATCAGAAGTTCCATATCACAGAACGTATCCACCAGAAGTACGAAGACAAAAACTTTCAGTCACAGATTCATGCCGAGATCCAGGTCCTGGAATATTTCCACACCAACAATATCAATTTCGTGAATGACGACAAGTACATTGGATGCAGCAAACCAGCCTGTTACTGCTGTCACCTCTATTTCCAACATCACCAGGCCAGACCCGTGGTACCCGAGTCCCATCAGAATATATACCCAAATTGGGGGGTTCCGGCTTTGCCTAACGGTGCGAAGGACGCAGGCTATGAGCAGCAGCGAAACTTGATGAATAAGATGCTGCACACAATCAGGCAAGATGCGCTCAGCCAGATCCAACGCAAGGCAGGCCCGCTTAGATGGCATGCCGATTCGCGGACCGGTATTACCATGTCAACGATGACACCGTCTTTAGACCTAGAGCATTCTAGGAAACACTCTCCTGAAAGGGAACTCATCGCCTTGGATGCTGGTACGTGTTGTCATTTCCTCTAGGTAAGGCTATCATCATGAACTAATGTTCCTAGAATCTGCGCTGTCAGAGGGCATTTCCAACCTCGAATTGCAGTCTCATTCTCTCGAAGCATCAAGCATGTCATCTCTCGAAGACGACACCGACTCAATCGATTCGGCTAACTCAGTTCGTGAGCCTCATAATGAGGCTATGCCTGAGTTCGACTCGAAGTCGGACTCGGATTCTACTGGAGGATGCGCTTTGTAGCATCGTGGGGACTAAATAATTCGAGTGTAGGTAAACAGCGGCGCAGGATATGAAAAATTGCACCTTTCTTTCGTACCTAGTATAAGCGAGTAGCTATAATTAGGTACACGATAACCCTCAACCAATCGGGGAGGGATCTGTCAGATGTCTTGCATCGAAGTTGCATGTAGTGCTATTTACTATGTCATTCGTGTCATTCTAGGAGAGGCGGAGCGGTTCAAATATCCATGCATCTGCATTTCAGTCTCATCTCATCTTTCCAGACTATCTAGGTACATCCCCACTACATCAATTTTCTATATTTTTATGGATCCTCTTAGCATCACTGTGTCTTCCATTGCACTACTCCAGGCGTGCAATGCAGTCCTTCACATTTGTTACAATACATACGAGATCCTAAAGGATAGACCATGGCTTCTTTCCAAGGTCCAAAACGAAGTCAGGGCACTCAGGGGGATCCTTGAAGCTCTTTTCCAGCTGGCTCTTGATGACGAAAAATCAAAAGAATCCCACGGGCAGAAATCTGCATTACAACTCCTCGCTCAAAGCCAATCTAATAAGGGGCCGTTGGTGCTCTGCTCGGAAGATCTACGTGCCCTGGAAGAAATCTTGTCGGCGAAGTTCAGCAAGCAGCCAGCGAATAAATTTCGCGCGGTCATGCAAGCTGTATCATGGACCCGAACCGAGAAAGAAATTACTCCTATTCTTGAACGATTAGCACGGTCGAAGGCAGCCTTGAACTTGGCCATATCTGCAGATGAAGTGTATGTGTAATACTGTCTATACCCGCAACTCTCCACTAACGTCCTATGTAGAGCTCTACTTCTCGAACTTAATAAAATGTCATCTTCCATGGCAAATAACGTCGTCAATATCGACCGTACTTTAGCAGATCTCACGTCACAGTTGACGATTCGAAATATGAGTTAGATAACGCATCCGAAGTCAGCATGCGACCGGAACTGACGAAAGTAGGCCAGGCACATGAACAAATCATCAAGTGGTTATCGCCGATTGACCCTTGGGAGTCATACAATTCCGCAGTACACCGGTGTCATGATGGCACTGGCAAATGGTTCCTAGAGTCGACCGAGTTCCAAGACTGGAGAGATCAACCGGGGCGAAACCTATGGCTTAGTGGATTTGGTAAGTTTTATAAATATGCAATTTCGTCCCCAGCAGACTAACAGCAGGCATAGCGGGATCAGGAAAGACTACATTGCTGTTAGTATACCGAAGGCGATCTTACGCTTGGTCGGTTATGGCTGAATATACGCAACAGGTCCAATGTTATCAGGCACCTAATCCTCTGGGCTGAACAAGATGAAATACGACATCCAACAATAGCGTACTTCTATTGTGACTTTCGCGATACCAAAAGTCAGAACCTAACCAGTCTCCTGGGAAGCATAATCCGCCAAATCCTTCAGAAAGGCGGTACTATTCCTAGTCTTATAGAGGATGCTTTCTCCTCAAGCACAGCTACTGGGCACTATCGAGCACCGCAAGTTCCCTTTCTCCTCGAAGCTTTAGAGCTTGTCTCGCGCGAGGGTCGCATTGTCGTCCTTATCGATGCTTTGGATGAGATCGAAGACCGGCAGGAATCTTTGGATTTCTTTCGACTTGTACACGACATGATGGGAAATATTAGCTTCCTCGTAACGAGCCGCGAGGAGCAAGAGATACGTCAGAACCTGGTAGGATTTCGTAACATACGTATCGAGGATCAGGTCACCGAAGTGGATGAAGATATTGCGAAGTATACCGATTTCAGGCTACAGACGGATCCTAGCCTCCAGTGGATCAAGGCCGATGTTAAGAGCGACATATCTAAGTCGATGCAGACTGAGGCATCGGGGATGTAAGTGACTATGCTCTTTAGCCGCATCCTATATTCACAATAGCAGGTTTCGCTGGGTGCAATGCCAATTGGATACCCTCAGCAAGCTTCGTTCAGTCAAAGCCATACGCGAGAGTCTAAGTCAGCTTCCTCATGACCTCCACGAGACATATGACCGAATATTGGCACGCATTACCACGGCAGACCAGGAGTTCGCACGAAGGGTCCTCCTTTGGGTCTCCTTTGCTGTGACACCATTGACATTGAAGGAACTGCATACAGCAATTGCGATAGAGGCGGATATGGACTATCTGGACGAAGAATCACTTTTGCATAACCCAAACGACATACTGAGCCTAGTTAGCGGCCTGATAACTATCACGGACCGGGGTCACGTCACTCTCGCTCACATGTCTGTCAAGGACTATCTTCTTTCGTCTAAAACTCAGCATAACCAGATGGCGAATCGATTTGCCTTGACAGTAAAGGACTCCAACGCAATCCTTTTTAAGTCTTGCATGGCATATATCACCTTTGCCTATTTCAGACGAGGACCTTCAGAGACCTCAAAGGACTATCTTGAGAGGACGGAGAGATATCCCCTCTTGAGGCACGCTGCTGTCACTTGGCCTTATTATTACAAGGCAGCTATACCGAACGAGGATCTTACAGCTTCTGTCATGGAGCTCTTCTCGGAGAAAGGCGACCGGAAACTGTTCATGTCGTGGGTTCAAGCTATAAATGCCGACAAACCTTCCTTCTGGGACTTCTATCCACGTCACGCGACGGGTCTCTACTATGCGGCTACATATGGGCTCACCGACGTTGTGGAGCAGCTTATCAGATCCGGCGTCAATTTAAACCGCCCTGGAAATCGGTTCGGCGGTACAGCCCTTCATGGTGCCGTATGGCGCGACCATGTCCCTGCTGCGAAGCTACTCCTAGAAGCGGGCGCTGGTGTCAATATGGTTGACGACAACCTCATGACCCCGTTGCACCTGGCAGCCATCACAAACAATAGTACACTCGTCAAACTACTGTTACGCTTCTCGGCAGATCCGGAAATCAGAGATTTAATGGGTAGGAAGGCGCTAGAAATAAGGATACGTTCAAACCACCTTAGTTGGGAAACACATCCTCACAACTAACAGGTAGGCATTGTGGCGTAGGAAACCCTTAGCAGATGGATTGGAACAAGTGTCGAAAAAGTATAGCTCGTTATTAGCATCATATGGAAGATACGAACTCGTATGGCTTTCCTCAAAGCCTCGGTGCTGGTAAAATAGCTGCTTGCCCCCCTTTTCCTCGCCCGCATAAGCCGGTATGGAATTAAACGAAAGAGGTGCCCCTATACATGCTTTTTGGCTGCCCACTAGGTACTTTGGCTGCGTGGCTGAAGTTCCGCAATGCCCTGTCGATTCACCTTGGAAAATGCCTACGAAAGGCACGGAATCTGGGGCAAAATTGGCGAAGCAAAGCTTGCAAATGATCTATGAATAGCCTACCTTAGGTACCTAACTTATATAAAGCCATGGTAGCTGTCGTTCGGTACTGAAATACAGGGCGCTTTCCTACCACTGGGGCGAAAGCACGGTGGGCAATCCGATTTTCATTAGCTCCCAGCCTTTTGCGCCGACTAGCAACACGGATCACAGCGTTGCCTTGCGTCTCAATATTAAAGACAATCTATACAAAGCATTGAGGCATCTGCGCGATAAGAACGGCGCGATCCTCTTATGGGTTGATGGAATATGTATAGACCAGGAAAACGAAGCTGAGAAAGGAGCACAGGTTCCCGGCATGGCCAAAATTTACTCGCATGCGGCTCAGGTCTGCGGCTGGTTAGGGTCGGCTGACCGAGGTGGCCGCACCGATAGGGCAATGGAGTTCATTAGCCAGGTTGTCAGCGCCTATGATATTGATACTCTAATCCGAAAGGAAAAGGCCGACAACTGGAGTGACCTTCTCTTCCTAATGAGATCTAGTTGGTTTTCACGCCGTTGGGTTATACAAGAACTTGCGCTGGCAAGGGAGGCTACGATCCGTTGCGGCTCTAAAGAAGCGGACTGGAGGGACTTCTCCGACGCTATTAGTCTATTCGACTTACACTTCCACAAGATTCGCGTGTTGTTCTCCGACAAGCCCAGAGATTACTATGCAATCACGGAGTTGAGGCCGCTCGGCGCTAAGATATTGGTCGACGTATTGAGCAATACCTTTTTCAGAGCTGCTGACAGGAGCCTCTTTGAACCGGCGAAGACCCTCGAGACGCTGGTGTCTACACTGTCAACCTTTGAGACCACTGACCCACGAGATACGGTGTATGCCTTCCTCAACATTGCGAAGGACACATTTCCCAAGTTTGCTCCGGGAATGGCGGCTGCTAGGATGAACATGCCACCGCTGACGTCTGAATACGGGCATCACCTACTCACCGTTTACACCAATTTCGTCCGTTATGTGGTTGCCAGTAGCAAATCGCTGGATATCATATGTCGCCAGTGGGCCTTGCCGGAAAAACAGGACCCAGCGTTAAGAAATAGATCGTCAGGAGAGCTACCATCATGGATCAAGACTATACCTGAGTCACCGTATGGCGAACCGGGCGAAGGATTGAATGGCCGTAAGAATGGCGACAGTTTTGTCGGTCTCCCCGATGCCAAATTTTACAACGCCTCTCGTGGCAGATGGCCGGAAATACGCTTCGGAACAGAACCATCAGAACCAAAGGGCTTATCAGATTCACTTGTGCTTGGTGGCGGTTCCGCCTCGACACATATGGTCACGGAAACAGCTCTCGAATGTGGGTATAGCTCAATATCTGATGATGCGCAGGAGCGGCCACACGATAATTCACCCACCGAGTCTCATTTCTCGCGCAGGAGATCTAGTTCAGACTCGATAAGACTATCTGGCACGCCGCCTAGCAACTTATCTATGTCCCCTATCGAGAAGCACCATAATCTGAATGATCGGGACCGATCCATATATGTGAAAGGCTTCATCCTTGGCGCTGTATCTTGGAAGACGGACCCCATTGCAGACGGCATCATCCCCCAGGTAGCACTTGAAAGACTAGGGTGGTCTCGCGCTGAAGGCAAGATCGAATACCGTTCAGTTCCGGATCAAGTCTGGCGGACTTTAGTCGCCGACCGCGGCCCAGACGGCAGGCCACCGCCAAGCTGGTACCACCGGGCTTGCCTCCGATGTCTGGTGCATGACACCCCAAACGGGCATATCGCCACGAAGGCTATTCTCGAGCAACGCTCGTCCGGTATCATGAACGATTACATCAAGCGGGTACAAGCCGTGACCTGGAATCGCGTGGTGCTCGAAGTGACGGACGAAAATAATCACCAAGAGGGAACCCTGGTTGGCATCGGGCCCCCGCGGACAGAGAGAGACGATATGATCTGCATACTCTTCGGCTGTAGTGTTCCCTGCATCATTCGCCCCTGGATGTTTACTGGCCCAGACTCTAACCATGGCGTTGAGTGCCGTAAACCCAATATCGGGGAGCAGCCTGATTACTACGAGTTTGTCGGCGAAGCTTTCATATACGGTAAGATGGATGGCCAGGCTATCGAGAGCATCAGCCCAGAGGACCTCCATGCTAAGACCCAGGAGTTCCGTTTGCTATGAAGTGCCATATGATACATGATCAGGTATCAGTGCTAATGAGATACCAGAATGATTTGTGTTATCGTGTTAGAGAGGTCTCCTTATAAACTCCTGATTATCCTCGATCTCCGGATAGTAGCCGCGATGCTGTCGTAAGACTTTCTATTGAGTTTTTCGCATCCTTGTATTATATATTCCACACAAGTACGAGTTCATATATCATGAGGATAATTCAGACAAGTTAGCGATTATACACTTTTTACTTGGCTCTCTGCCGGTCAAATTGTGCTGAGATGTTGAGATGTAATATTGCATGCTACCCCTGAATCCATTTTTCACGTGCTTACACCATGATCCATGTTACTCCCTCTTAACATAAGGCGAATATAGATATCTTCCTCCATACCGCAGCCTTAATGAGATTGTTAGTGAAGTCGACCATGTCTGTAATGCGATATAATGGTTTGAGAGACAACTTTGTTGTTGTTGAGGATCTGATGGATGCGGACACTAGCACAGAGCAACATATCACGTACTTCGCCATGCGCATATCCAACGTATTTGGGTTTTATAGCTTGTATTGAGAGGGTGTCGGAAAGTGATGTTATAGGAAATACGGTTGAAAGAGGAAATATGACCCATGTACGTAATGATGAATGAAATGACCAAGTAGATAGCGTAGAGTCGTTACGTGAATGAGAGTAAATAGAAGCCGAAAATAGCACGCCAACCCGCATGGGTCATCAGCATGACCCGACCCAGTCTGCGAAAACAATCCTCGATTCAACCTCAAAGAATGGGTAAAAGAGCTCGTGATATCGTGACTTAAAGAATGTTGTGACGTAAAAGATTGCTGAGATCTGTAATGAGACGGGTTGGTTTGAAAATTACTAGGGAAATGGCGTAGACAATACATGCAGAGCAAGACAAACCCAAGCCATCTAGAGTTGATTTCCATGCTTCGTCTGAATGTGATTACCAAGCGCTTTCGGGGAAACAAAATAATAATCATTGCACTGGGTGCAATCAAACTTGATGTACCGGTATTTCGGAGTTTCCTGGTGAGGCATAGGTGAGTATTTGGATGCATACGGGTGTTGCTTAGCCAAATGCTTGATGAGATCCCTCTCGCGTGTGTATCCTTTAGCGCCAACTCGTTCGCATCCAGCCTCACGACAAGGAAACGGGGATTCGTCGTGGGTGTCCTTCATGTGCTTGCTATAATCAGACTGCTTTGCGAGGTACTTCTGCGTATGAAGTTCAGACCACTCGATGTATCTTTTCCCATCGTATCGATTGAACTCACATCCAGGGTGAGGACATACGAAGGCCTTCTGAAACTTGAATGTATTAGTTGGGCAAATCTTCTCGACTTCTTCGGGGTCGAATTTGTGGTAGCTGCTAAGGTGCTGAACGAGGTGATCGCGCCGGGTGAAGCCGTGTTTGCCGCGGTGACGCTTGCAGAAGGTGCAAGAAAACTTCTCCGTGTCCTTGCGGTAAGAAGCACAGTGCCGTTTCAGGGGGTCAGTGCGAGAAAAATTCTTTCCACACGAACACTTAAAGCGTCTATGCCGTTGGACTTGTATATGCTCCTCCAGCGTCGTCAAATCCGGAAATTGTGAGTTACACTCGGCACATGAGAACGGCGAAGGACCCTGGATTTGATGATGGTCGGATACGTCTGAATCCTGTTTGTCAATTTTGGATTGTATATTGTGCTCCAATTGGTCGGCAGGTTCTCCGGTGTCTCCATGCACTTCTAGGGTCGAGGTTGAGCGGTAAGGCTGAGCTGACGCAATCTCATGGTTCGTGGACCTGGTTGGTGTTAGAAATTTCAGGGAGAATGTCTTACTGTATTGCCACGACTTACTGCAGTAATACGATCCCAGTCATCAAAGGGCTTTTTGTTCCACATCCACCCTTTTTGTTAGCAAGTGCTAAAAAAAAAAGCCTCACGGTTCCACGGGGGCTGCAGGGACATCAGGCAGCAACGGGGGGTCAAAATCGAGAGCACGGTTCTGTTCCTCTT
Organism: Hypoxylon cercidicola; assembly: GCA_022578845.1. NCBI lineage: Eukaryota > Fungi > Ascomycota > Sordariomycetes > Xylariales > Hypoxylaceae > Hypoxylon > Hypoxylon cercidicola. The sequence goes on along the minus strand of MU399494.1, from coordinate 1,375,111 downwards.
GGCCAATCCGATCCATGTTGCCGGAAGTGCTCCCGTCGAAGACGGGCTGATTGGCGCTCAAGCAGGCTTCCCGGTGGAAGGCGTCCCAGTCAGCCGGGGTCCAAGAGGCAAAAAAGGCGGCCCAGTCGATGTGCTGGAAGTTGTCTGACATCTTGGCGAGGTGGGCTCGTTGAAGCGGCGAGTGATTTTTGTGAGGTGGGTTGGGGTTTGTGTGAAGGATGGTGTAGTTTCTTAGGCGTCGTGTGTGTGCAAAGGGGCAAGACGTGTGTCTTGGGGGAGGCAGCATATTTCTCTCGAGTCTGTAGAAGCAATCGCCGCTTTAAGAGGGGAATGGCTGAGGTACATAAACAATAGGGTGGAAGATGTGCTGGCGGTGAGGCAGGCTACATGATACGAAGTGCGTGATAGGTCATCGAATGCCACGTAATCGCCCGGTTGGTTAAGAGGTCAGCGCAAAATAGGGTGGAAGATTTTGATGCGGAATAAGGCTGCGCCCAAGGGGGTGTTACACGACATAGAGCCGAGGATTTGGCACTGTCAATGGAGAAATGAGAGGAACGAAAGGGGCAAAAACCTGCAGAACGCCAAGGATAGTCTATTCCATGCCGCAGACCAGTAAATACAGACTCCCGGCCGAACCAAGCCTATGCGACTGATAACCCCCGATCGCCGTAAGACTATATCCGTAGGTACCTACGTACACATGTACTTTACCGTCCGCTCCCGTTCCGGACCCTCGCCTCCTGCGCGTCCGCAACCTCGGCGACGACCTCGAACCCCATACCCTTCCTCTTCCTCCTCCGCGCGGCCCCGCCGTCCCCGTACTTCTCGTCGAATTTGCGGATCGCCGTCAGCGTCGCCATGTCTTCCGAGACGCTAGCCCCGATCTCCAGGAGCGCCTTGTCGAAGTGCCGGCCGGCGAGGACCCGCTTCTTCATCTCCTTCTCCTTACTCTTGTTCTCCCCCTGCTGTTGTTGCTGTTTCTGTTGCTGTTCCAACTCCAACTCCAACTCCAACTCCTCCTTGACGGCCGCCATCGCCGCCGCCACGCACACGTTCTTGAGGTCGGAGCCCGAGTACAGCGGCGTGCGCTTCGCGAGGTCGTCGACCGACACCGTGGCCTCGTCGAGCATCTCCTCCTTGAGGTGGATCCGCAGGATCGCGGCGCGGTCCGCCTCGAGCGGCAGGTCGATGAGCAGCTTGCGGGGCAGCCGGCGCAGCACGGCCTCGTCGAGGTCGAACGGCCGGTTCGTCGCCACCATGATGAAGGCCTTCATCTTGTCCATGCCGTCCCATTCCCGCAGGAACTGATTGATCGTCTCGCGGCGCGATCCCAGGTCGCGTCTGCCCCGCGCCCCCAGCAGCGCGTCCGCCTCGTCGATGAAGATGACGAGAGGCTCCTTCTGCTTGGCCAGCTGAAACAAGGCGCGCACGTTCTTCTCGCTCTCGCCCACGTACTTGTTGTTGATGCTGGCCCCGCTGATCTCGATCATGTTGGCCCCGCTCTCTTTGGCGACCGCCTTCGCCAGCAACGTCTTGCCCGTGCCGGGCGGGCCGTATAACAGACAGCCTGGGATCCTGTCTGTGGCGAGGACGCCGTAGGAGAAGGCCTCGGGACGGATGAGAGAGAGGGTCGTAAGCATCTTGACTGATTCAATCGTCTCTTTGGGCGCGTGGACATCCTTGAACGTCGTGCGGATATCCTCGGCATTCACAAGGCCCGACTCCATCTTCTCTTCGTGGTCTTCTTCGGTTGGGCTAAGCTTACGCGGGTCAAATAGATTCTTAGATTCATGTCGTTGACCTTTGCCTTCGTCGCTCTTCCAGACTTTGGACGACGCTTGTTTCAGCTGTTCCAATTTCTGAATCACACCGGCAGCTTTCTCCACGGATTCAAGACTGAATATATCATCTGGGTTCTTGGAATATCCAATCATCATAGTCGCAATATGGTAAACCTCGTTGAGAGGTAATACACCTTCTTTCCACGATTTTGGTAATCTCTTCATGTCGACTTTGCTCAGCCCAATCTCACCCGTGGCCACCGCTGCTGTCTCGGAGGCGGGTTCCATCATAGATAGTAACATCTTAACAATGTTTCCCTCATTTTCCTTGACGTAGTCCCGACTTTCCCATATACCACGCTTTACACCGAAAGCCATCACTTTTGGCTCTGCGCTGAAAGATTCGTAGAGATGGATTACTCGCTCCGTCGAAGCGAGCTGTTTCAACGCGTTCATATAAGGCTTTGGCGCATTTTTGGTAGAGCAAGAGCCGACCAGAGCTATTCGTCGGCCATCCGCCCAGAGTCCGTCGACAAGTTTTCGTATCTTGCCTATAATCATAGCGCCGCATTCCAAATCCATGTTAAGGGCATTGAAGTCGTCAATGTGAACGATAAGCGGTCGTTGCTCGGCGGAATCAGAATCAGCGCTATGAATGAGCTCCTCTAGAGCCGCGTTGATTTTTAAATCTTCCCAGAGCTCGTCGCTTTTCCCTCGATTCGTCCCGTTTAAGAAATCATCCATTAGTGATAAGTATCGTTTATTATCCTTTTTAAGCCTTTCGTCGCGCATCACAACAGTGTAGGACATTTGAAGTGTCTCCGATAAGTCGTGTTTTTCCAGATCGCGAAGTACTTTTAGTCTTCCGGCATTCTCTGCAGCTTTGTATCCCAGTTGTGATATCGGGCCGGGCGCCCTCACGGCATCTTGGCCGAGATAACTTCCAACGATATGCGCAATGTCGGAGGCCCTCAAGTGTAAAACGTCGGCTTCTAGCGAAGTGGCGACGTGTTGCACGATATCACGGGATATGGTATGACCCGAGTAATTAGGTGTCTCTATAATAGTGACAGGCCGCCGCAAATCTGCAAGCTTAACATTCTTCGGAGCTTGAACAAGTAGATCAGTATTAACAGATGCAATAATCTCTTGGATCCATTCCTCTTCGTACATCTCCACGGCAGATCCTTCCAGGGGACGATCGCTCGCCACCATATCCATTAGTGATTTGGCTTGGTCTGGCGTCGGCCGTGCATTTGCGTGTCTGCTCATCGCGTAAATGAAGAACGCCATCAGGTCACGAGAGCTAGAGAGGGAGCCACGCTCCAGCATCTTCGCGACTGCGTGTTCTCCGTGGGCCTCGCGGATAGACTGAGCCGCAGCCCAGAAGGCGGAAGCCACCAAGACTTCCCCATTCTTATAAATAAACTCCGGATCTGTAGTCGACTCTAGAGACTTGATGGCCTTGTCCAATGTCTCCTCGGTCCATGCTGTAGCTTCGAATAGAGAATCGTTATACTCCTCCCACATCTTATTCAGCGGCGGAGAGTACAGCTTTCTCTCCAGCAAGACGCGCGCTTCTCGCTCGTGTTTGAGGTCGGAATAGACCAACGTCTTCGCATCGTCGAACCGACTAACGGCATTGGAAAGAAACGACTTGGGCACATGCACAGGGGGCAGTTCTTCGGGCTTGCGATTCCGCAAGGTCCGGAACCTCAAGGAGCCATTTCCGGTTCTCTTACGGCCTTGACCATCTCCGTTGGCGGCAGTCGTATTTTCTCCGAACAGGTTTTCATCCCCATTTTCACCCTCGCCATCCCCGTTGTCCCTTTCGGGCTTGCTTCCGTCGTCGCGGGGCCCGTTGTTGCCATCTTCGGCAGCTCTGGTGGCTGTGGAGGCGTGGAAAAGCCGGCCGGATCGCGTCGCTAGGTTTGGTTTCTGTATGCCGAGGGCCGCCAATCGAAAGGCACGCGCCGACAGTGTATGCATTCGGAGAATTGGCGCTCGGCTTGAGCAGGCGAATGCATGACTTGCGATCTTGCAAGAAGTTGGAGGAAAATTCGTCGCCGCTCGAAGTTGACGAGGACGGAATTTGCTGTGGTCCGAGCGTCATCTTTCTTATCTACACCGAAGTACACCGAGGCTTCACCGAAACTGAACAGGTGAACATAAAGTACATACATACGAAGCATCAGCTACGTAAAAGAATAAAAAACATAAACGTATCACTTATAATACTAATTTCTCAAATGCTTAGAATAGTACCTCTATTCATTCTGAACACATTGCCTTCAACGCCGCGCTTAAAACACAGATGCTTTGCTAAAACAAAAATTCATCCATCGGCAATTCGACTCTTCTTGATGTCGCCGCCGCCGTATCGTTGGTATAATTCCACTCTTGAACCTGTCCTTGAAGGGTTCGGACGAGTTCCCTTGCATTCCATCTTGGAACTGCAGTCCCTTGCCCGGATTGGGTTGCTGAATGTCCCAGTCCTCTAGATGGACCTTGTATGTTGATAGTTGAGCCGTCTAATATCCAATTGTTGTTGATGTCCTTGACCATGTGATTTACGAATCTGTTGACCTGTTCGTCATTTTCTGATGCCGAACCTGTCCTATATACCCCAATACCTTCAAAGAGATGAATGGGATCTAGCGTGATTGTACCCCTTGACTCCTTGAGAAGACGGGAGAGGTACGCCGCAGCTGTTCTCGTGAAGCTCGTAAACGCCTCCATCGCATCGTTAATCTCCATTGCCAACTGAGATGTCGGCTCGTTGATTAGGTATGCTGTCAAAGATGGCGAAAGTAAGTTGAAAAGACGTATAATTTGCACAACCGCGTAGATGTGCTCGTGACGTAGTTCGAAAACATCGAGGACTTGAAGTTCTCGAATACTAATCAGGGTGTAACGTAGGAGTACCAAGAGTCCTTCCATGTCCTCTCTTCCTATTGCCCTATGGACACATTGTGTCGTAAGTAGTGTCTCAAAGGCACTGACGTAAGTGTCCAGCAACACCGATCCTGCCGCCGTTTGCACCGCAGTTCTAATCATTGCTGGGAACATTCTACCCAACACGAAAGAGAGAACATGCGAGTTCCCCATTCCTTGCTGGAGTATGGCCCCCTCGTCGGCGAGCTTGCCATTCGCAAGGGCAAGCCTAAAGTTTGGAAATAGGAGGTAGAAGAGACCAGGTACCGCCTTAGTGTCTCCTTCCTCTAGCTTCAGACCCCATGAGAGTATACCTGCTATCTGTAGGCGAGGGTCTTGAGTAGATGGCGAATATTCCCGGCTAATCTGATAGAAGTACGAGTCCACAGGGCAGAGATCTTGGGACCTGATCACTGTGATAATTGACCGGACAAACTCGATGTAATTTACGTGCTCGGGGGAGTCCAGCGTGACCGACTTGAGATCAAGCTTCATCTGGTCCATTGTACTTTTCAAAGCTTTGGAGAAGTGTGATTGCAGTTGGACTTTCTCGCTTGCTCCCGTGCGCCGCAAGGTTCTACGCATCGTAGCAACCACATCTACCAAGACGTTAGCTAAAAACACTCCAAACTGAGAGAGCAATATACTTACGGCCGAATAGATCCCTGTTTGATTGATAGTCAGGACTATTCCCCACCTCTATTGCTGCACCCTTTAAATACGTGTCGTCATGACGTTTAATTGCCAGGGCAAGCTGATTTTCATAGGCCAGAAAGTTGAATGGTTTTACAAGTTCTAGCAGAAACAAGTCGAGGATGGTCCCACCCAAATCCTGTACGTAGTTAGGCACAGCTCAACGAAGACAGAGTAGAGATCTAACCTTGAAGTCGCTCACGCCCCGCTCAAGTAGCACACTGAGAAAGAGAGCCTGGTATTTTCTGGAGGGTGAAGATGCAGACTTCGAAATGTCTTGGAATATGCTATACTTTCCGATCACGAAAAATTGCGACACGCGCTAGAAGGCTGTTAGTTTCTAGCAGCAGTCTCAGCTTAAGATCACTTACTGAAAGTCGCGCATGAATCAAACGCGCTGCCTGCCGTCCAGCAAGCAAAATAGCTTGTTCAACGCATATTTCCCGGTCCGTCGTAGGACCAATCCCCACGGCGTCAGAGCCCATCCTAGCAAGAGTGCGAGCCATGGAGAAAAGAGGGACGGCCATTTTACGCTCAAGCAGCTAACCAATTATATTAGCAAGAGATAAGTCACGTTAAGGGGTGTTTGGCAATTACCATGATGGCATCTTCTCCGTGCCACGAATGGTTAGCTGCGACTTGGCCTTGAGAAAGGAACTCTTCGATTCGGGTGATATAGTAATCAAGAATATCTAGAGCAGCTCGCAAGCCACCCCAATCAAAATCTGCTGAAGAGAATGGGAAGCGCGTGAAAACCTGGTCCAACTGGTCTAAGAAAAGTTAGCAGAATTCTTCGAATGTTTAGGAGAATCCAACATACAGTGATTCAACGCAAAGGACACAGCACCGAGCGTTGGAGCTTGCCGAAGAACGCTCAAGAAACCCTTCATCGAGAAGTGCAATACGTCCATTGCACCTTTCCTGTTCAATTTTATGACGGCATTCATCATATCTCGACTAATGTTTTTCGAAGCGTCTTTGGACATTCTCGAAAGTTGTTGCTGAATATCCGACTCGGCGGATAAGTACTGCTCCATCACTTGCTGGAATATGTTTTTCTGCCAATCAGCGAACGGTTTGTATGTGCCGTTGTCCTCGTCTAATGATATCACAAATTGTGATGATTGGTTCCATGCTCGCAAACTGATCAAGCATGCCTCTTTGTGGGAACTGCCAGGTATCACTAGCTTTTCGATGGTCTGTACAGATGGCCGCAGGCTCGGTGGCGCGGCCCAGAAGAGCGTACAGAGAAGGTCATGATGATTCCTCAAAGCTGCTAGATCACTTTCGTGGATGTCCTTTTCCTTTTCATATTGCCGATTGTGATTCGGTAGAACCCTTGCAACCATATTTCTAACGTCTTTGGTCAAGCCATGATCCTCGAGTCGCTTGATAGACAATGCTAACAGCTTTAGAAATATATGGAAACACCTGTCTTCTGGTACGATAGCAAGCGATGGTGATCCTGCCAGATGCTCTAGGAATTCTGGGGATTTGTATGCTTCCTCGTTCCGCAAATGGGAAAGGCCCCGTGCAGCGAAAAAGTCGAAGATAGTTCCTATTATACCGTTGGACTTTCGCCACCCCCATTGTTCCACAAGATAATGACAACGACTGATGAGACCGCGGCAGTAGTCGTTGAAACTCGGGGCTTGTCGAGGATTACTCTCGTATAGTTGGAAGACTCGTTTGAGTAATTTCTGTGGCAAGTTCCAGCCCTCTAAAGGTATCGCATGTCTGCCGCCTGAAACAATGACACCAAAATTGTCAAACTCACCAAGTGGCAGGAGAGTAAACAAGTCGTACCATATTCGCTCGAAAGTGTGCGCGTCGCTAATGGAGCTTGGATCGGGGCTCAACATGGCAGAAGATACCACATCCCAGAACCCGCATCTAGGAATACGGGTTTCTTCAAGAACTCGAATGAGTATAACCCAACAGACCAGCGAATAGTGCTCGTTACGAATACCTCTTTCACGGAATGGCCTGCCTTGCAGATCGTGGTACAGGTTTCGAATATCGGCCAACTCTGTGTCAAGAAGTTTACGGATCGTCCATCTGGCAATCCTCTTTAAAGTTTCTTCAAGTTGAAAAGCCTCGGATAGGTGGTCGAGGTTCTGACAAATACGTAGGGTTTGCAATGAGATAATCAAGCTGCGACTCAAGACATCGACGAGGGGCCGAGCCCGGTCGTGGGCCTGAGCTGGGAGGGCTTCTAAGCGCTGTGCAAAGCTCTGCAATATTTCCAGACCTCGACCGACGAAATGCTTTTCACTCTCCTCGTCCGCGAAGCTTATATGATCCTGGAGATAATCCAAGACAAACTCCGTGGCCTGAACCGGAGTTGAACTATTGTCAGTATCGGAAGAATCCGAATGAAAATAGTCCACGATCCAGTCAAACACAATGCCCAATTCCGACGAGGTTTGGGCGTCCCATTGACTCCATCGTAGGGCTTTCTCATCAATGATCAATGAACATCCGCCTCGAAGATGCTGTAGACTACCACGAGGCTTCTCATTCAACGCCTTTACTAACCGGCCGCTCCCGAGAAGTGTGCTTTCATGGAAGTAGACGCCTGGGTCCAGTGGAAACACCTCGAAATGTTGAGTATAGTGTGTGCCAAATGGACCAAGCCCTAATAGTTTACCCGTAGGCTCTGGGGTATTATATACCTCGACAGGGCCGACAGGACTCAGTTCACGGGGCAGGGGATCATTGGCATGTGCATACTGAGGAGCGGTAATATCCAATTGCCGGGGTCGAAGACGCTTCCGGAGTTTCGGTTGTGTTCGCGATGGCACAGGTTCAAGTCTTCCAGGCCCATTAACTGAGGACAGGCCCCCAGCACGCCCAGTGTGGTTTTCACTAGATACGCTGTCGCCCACGAATGTTTCAAGCGCAATACTCACTGGGGCATGCAATGCTTTGCGCGATCTTCGGTATAGCGCATCGAGGGCCCTCTTTCGCGAATCAAAGGCCTGTCGCCCGATGTTTTCTTCAGCTGTCTCAAGTTGTGCAGGCCTCGAGATTGCGTTGTAGGATTTGGCTCGGGAAATTTGGGCATGCCTCGGAGCCGGAGGAGTCGGCTGAGTATGTGTAAATGATGTATCTGCTTCGATAGACACAAAGTTGTCAATGCTTGCCTGTTTGGTCATTCGACGAGGCTGCGAGAAGAGGCTTGAAGGCACAACTCTATGAGATCGTGGTTTCGAAGTCGTTTTCGGTGGTTGTGCAACAGAGTTGTGAGAAATAGGATGAAGAGGCTTTGGCAAGTTGGCTTGGTGCTTAGTCACAGTATTCGAAGTTTTTGGTTGAATACGACCCCTTTTCCAGTCTCTTAAGATACCAATGGCATCAATGTTGTCTCTGCGTGTTCCCAAGGAAATTTGCTTCTTCGATGGACTGGTCCTACCCTTATCCGATCTTTTCCTAGCTGTCCGAGCAGCTATGCGAATAAAAGGAGGTGCATTTGGTTCCATAACATCTAAGATGCCAAGCTGTGGTGGTGTCTGTGATCTAGTCGGTGTTCTATTGAGCCCTCTCGTCCGATGCCTTGGAGCAGAACTGTTCTTCGTGACATGGTTTCTAACACTAGACTCAGCCGTTGCGCTCTTTGTCCTACTGAGTAATCCAGTGATTCTCTGTTGTCGCTTCGGCTGGCCTGTTGGGCCTTTGAAGGTTGATTGTTGAGTTTTTCTTCGCTTCCTAGGTCGTTCTCGTCCATCTGTACCTGTGCTGGTTCTTTTATTTCCGTGAAGCATATAGTCAATATGGTCATCCTCGATAACAGAGCCAACATCGTCTTCGAATATGGGAATGTCGTCATTGTTGTTGTAGAGCTTGCTAACTTCATTAACTCGTAAGGTCGTATCGTCATCATCTGAATCGTCGAGGAAAAGGGCGGTGCTGATGCCAGGTTTAGGCGAAACTTGTCGGCGCTGAGCCACTCCTTTTCTCTGTGTCCGCTCTGGGGAGTGATCTGGACTTCGCTGTGGAAGAGCCCTCTTCTCTTTTCGGCGAGTGCTCTGCTGATCAAGTCGAAGCCAAGATGCAGGCAATACCCCACGCATTCGTCTTCTCATAGCTGCCTGTCGGCTTTCTACATCGCTTTCAGAGTCGCTGCTAGAGCCCACCCTATGCTCGTCATCCGTCTCATCTTCGTCTTCCACCATAGTAAGGTCGACTATGCTAGTGCTCTGATTTGCTGGAGCGGGACTCTGAGCTCGGGAAGATGTTGTACTGCTTTGTTTTGGTGTGAGCGTCGCGACAGGTTTTGATCGTCTAACATGGTTAACTGGCGTAACGTTGAAGTTCGGACTAGTATGAGGTGGCGATGGAGGAATATCGAAGACATTAGTCGATGGTGATGGCGAGACCTCTCTAGCGAATCTGACAGGTTGATGCAGCTTTGGGCGCTTCCGTTTCTCGGAGACTTTGGGCGAAGCTTGTCTCTTAGTAGTGGTTGTTCGTCTCTTTGTTAGCTTCTTCCATTTTTCGATGTCGGCGGTATCAGGAAATTCTTCATCACTTTGCGAACTGTTCAGGAAATCCTCAGTTCGCACCTCAACACGTCCGAGAGATGGAGATGGAGATGGAGATGGACTGCCTGCTGGTGCGATTTCCTCTTCGTCGAGTAGGCCGAGATCTTGGATTTCCTGGCTCTCTCCTGTATCCTCCTGCCCTTGTTCTCTAAGCGTAGATTGGCTTTCTTCTTCATATTCCTGTTCTTGGGAATCCTCTTCAGGTCTCTTTCTTGCTGCCTCTTGCGCATGCACTCGCAAAGGTCGCACGCCATGTGACCTAAGGGTTTTGCTATACTGTGCACCTTCTAATAAGTACGGGTGTTCCTGGATCGGCTTCCGCGGTCGCAATGATCGTCTTCCACCTCGACTAGGAGTTTCGTCGTACAATATGTCCTCGTTCTGGTCCAATACATTCCTGACCTCGAATACGGCACTGATGTATTGAGGAGATGAAGGAGCGCCTTCGGGTATCTGAGGTTCGTCCAACTCCACTCCACCAATATCGGCAGCTTGTATCAAGGTTCCAGGGTCATCACCGAAGTCAGGAAGCGGTGATGAAAGAGGGGACGAATCGAGATGCAAGGTAGGTTGTGGCTCAGCGGTCGTTTCTGGTTGTGGGTGCGGTGACAATGGTTGTTGGGTTGAATCGCGATTGACATCATTTCTCTCTTCGATGTTTTGCGACGATGAGGGTATATCCCAAATATCCTGTCTGGTGGGTTTCGGTGTGTCTGCAGCTGGTCTTTCTGGAGGGCGAGCATCGCTACCCTGTAATGGGAGAACATCTTCGGATTCCTGGCTGCTATCGAACCCGCTTTCGTCTTCCGAATCTGGCACCTCTCCAAGCTCCTTCCATTTCGCCATTGGGTCCGAAATGCATTTCCCTACAGTTGTCGGGAGAGAAGTTAGGTCATGTTGTTGCGGAGAGTTCGTGCAGCCTGTGAACAAATAGCAGGTAAAGTTGCTGTGTCTAAGACGCGCCAAATGCACTTAAACGCGTAAAGACAATTGAAGTTTAAGGTGGGGCAAACTGCAGCTGCACGCCACCTTTTCTGTTCAATACATATCCCCGCAACACCTTACTACCTAAGGTGAATATGCAACGGCAGGGTATATCAATTTGGGGGATCAAATCTGAGCATATCTACCCTCAAGCAACCTGCTTCTCATATACGATCCCCTTCAGCAAGCACATATATAAATCAGGAGCCTGATAAGAAATAATTATGGGTGCATTTGCTCGAACTTTGATTCCCATAAGTCTTGCCGTAGTCCTTGGGATTGCGAACGGTATGGATCCATAAGAAACCTGCTCCATTTTGCAAATTTCAAAATGTATCATTCTGCTAAACCTCTCGCTCAGGATACTATGCGTTCAGTCCAGCTTTCCAGGAGCACCAAAAGGATTCACAACCTCTTACGAAAACCAATCAGCTATCCGATAAAACAACCGAGATAAAAGATGAAAGCCAGCAACAGTCACTGAAAACGGATTCTCTGCCTGGCCGTTAGTTGTTAGCCACATTATGTCGAGCAAACCATCGAATGATATCCATAGGATTTCGGGGCCCTGGCACCAATAGAGTCGTTTAATTTATACCAGGCCTCGCCAGCCTGATAGAGCTAGAAACTCTCAGGATACAAGTCTCCATACCTAGCACTTTATACTACCTGACTTTCGAGCTTAGAGACTACATTTATCTCACCACGCTTCGGGTTGACGAGCTGCGTTAAACACAAACGAGATACTAGCTCCGAGTTGGTCAATACCGTCGACTCAGACGGCAGCATATGCCTACTCAAATGTATGCTCCGAACTAGGTTCAAGGAGATATGATATAAGGGCATATGTACACCGTACTTGAGCTAGTTTCTTCGGAGTCCTCAGCACCAATCCATAAGGCACAGGAAGAAATACAGGCTTCTTTTTGCATTATAAAATAACACATACTTTGAAAAATAGCTCATAGTTGCTAGTAATACTCTGCGTGGGAACAGATCGAATAGATCAGATTGCAAAAGCTGTCTCATTTCCATACGATCAACCAAGACATAGTACATTTCCGCGGACACTCTTGGCTTGTAGTGAGATGGTCTATACATGCTAAAGCTTCGAAAATTAAGTTCAATGCAGATTGCAAAATTATATACATCATCGCCATCATCGCCATCGTCGCCATGAAGTCATGGTTGTATCAAAGCCGTCGATTCGAACTGTGTGACGTCGTATCTTATCAAATTAACCTTGGTCCGAACTTCATCCGATCAATACAGTGGGACCTGGAGCTATGGAGCTTAGCACAGCAGCTGCCAATCTTACGTCTGCAGCTGCCTGAGGCACAAATCAAGCTCCCCAATTGGCTCCACCACAATCATACGACCGACTTCGAGGGAAAAAAAGACTCTCAATTGAAGGCCCAAAATACCAAAACCAACGCCGAAATCTCACCTCCCCAGCAGGTAAACCAACACCTCGCGACCGACTCAATTGGCCCCCTCTCCACTCTTCCGACCGACCTACGCTTTCTCTATTTTTCAGACTTTTTAGATAATAAAATAAAAACAAGAGTCACGATGATGCGCACACCCGCAACCTCGCTCCTGCGCGCCGGCCTCCGGGCTACCAGAACGACGACCACCGTGCCCCGTGCCGCCGCCTCCACGCACGCCATCTCGAACCCGACGCTGGCCAACATCGAGAAGCGGTGGGAGGGCATGCCGCAAACCGAGCAGGCCGAGCTATGGATGTCTCTACGAGACCGCATGAAGGAGAACTGGGCCGAGCTTACGCTTCAGGAGAAGAAGGCTGGTATGTGTGATATTCGCAGCATTTCATTTTTTCTCGACATCGTCAATTCTCGAGTAGCAGTATGGTTGAGAATACCGACTTGCTTTTAAGCTCGCGAGATTAGGGGTATAATGTTGCCTGCCATTGAATTTCCTGGGAGTAATCAGTGGATCCCCCGCTCCTCTATCTGGCCATTCACAAAGCGCATATTTGAAGTCATCACCGAAACTGACGTCTATACACAGCATACTGGATCGCCTTCGGTGCCCACGGCCCCCGTGCCGTCCCGGCGCCTGATGAGGGACGCAAGGTCGCTCTATACACCGCCCTCGGCGTTTTTGCTAGTTTCGTCATCTTCGCCACGATGCGGTCGTTTGCCGGCCCGGCTCCCAGCACTATGACTCGGGAATACCAGGAAGCTACCAACGAGTTCCTCAAGGTGAGATTTCACCCTGCGCTACCTCCAAATTCTCGGATTGTTGAACCGCTCGAGCTAACATGCGACAGAACCAACGTGCCGAGCCCCTCACTGGTATCGGTGCCGAAGGCTACTCGGGCAAGGGCATGGTCCAGTCCCCGCCCAAGCACTAGAGCTCGCCTACCATTTAATTCGAGAACTAGTCTTATCAGATCCCTCTTTTCTTTTGTCAATAGAAGAAGAACCGAAACGAAACGCAGTACAAGGCAACATCCGCATGTATCAAACGAAAGCAACTAGGTAGAGTGGAATAGAGTAGCAGGTTGGGGGACGTGTTGGGTATCCGAAAACAATTCTATCATCGGAGACGTGGAACCAGGCCGGCTGGGATGCCGTCCCGGCACCAAAGGAGTAGGCTAGTCGAGCAGATCATGCCTGGCGTTGTAAATATGTACAAGAGGAAACAAACCTTCTATGCCGTTTTAAAGCACTGTCTCCTTGACTATCATTCAGCCTTTCCGGGGGGCGGAACTATTGTTCATCTGATAACATGTAGAGCTACTAACTTGAAGACTACCTGGGTCCGTTAGACTTTACCACGAGAAACTAGGATCGCTTGCCTTTTCATGAGAACTATATTGAGTCTTATAATTATAATACTCTGAACATCTCTTAGACGTAGATATTTTTAACCATCTAGCACATTAGGTATCCAATATCCAGATAGAAAGTGAAAAGAGTTACAATATTACGCTTATTGTTCAAGCATTGTAAGGTACCTAGGTATGTATAATTTGTCAAACGGCTTCTAGTGTTGTATATATAGCAGTCCTATCCCGTACGTGATGCAGCTCAACTCCATTCGCTACCCACCAAAACCCCTTCAACGCCAACCTTCATCGTCAATGGATGAATATGCTAGTATACCTCCCAAACTCCAAGAAGCATATTCAAGACCCAGTAATCCCATGCATGGGTCCCTAGCTCGCTTATATAAATAATCATGAACTGTCTTTCAAGCACCACTCTGACCAGCCTGACGGTACTGGCCTAGACTACTCACGATCTCCCGCCCGTGCTCTTCCTGGCCGGGCACACCGACCAAGCCATCCTCTTCGCGAATCAGTCTCTCAACTTCCAATCTCCCGTCTTTACCCCAGTACCCCACCTTATCTTGGCCGCGCACTGCCTTTTCGGTGACTAGCACGTAATGTGTGGGCGCGTCGAACATGGCCTCAGCGAGCACGCGTTCCATCTCCATCTTGAGCCCGCGGGCACCCGTTCGCGACTTTTCCGCGCGCTCCGCGATGGCCTGTAGGGCCTTCTGCGTGAAAAAGAGGTTGGACGGGTACGTTTGGAACAGAGCCGTGTATTGCGCGACTAGCGAGTTGCGCGGCTCCGTGAGAATTCGTAGCAGGTCGTTTTGCGAGAGCGGTGATAGTGCGACGATGTTGTGTACGCGGCCGATCAGCTCCGGGATGAATCCGAAGCCTTGCAAATCTTCTGGGGTCGCAAGATCGAGTGCCGTGAGGGTCGAGGTATCCTCGGCATTTGGCGGTCGGTGAGGTAGGCTTTTGAACAGTTCCACTGGGAGGTCCGGTTTATGTACAGATTTGCTCCGGAGCTCAGAGCCAAAACCCATCGTTGACTTCGATACTCGATTTAATACTACTTTGTCGAGGCCCACGAAAGCACCGCACATAACGAATAGTATGTTGCTAGTATCGATAGTGTATTGATCTACCTTTCCGGTAGGGGGTGGTGTGGGTTGAGGTCCTGAAGTGGACGACGAAGATCCTGGGCCAGTATAGTTTGTAGTGATAGGACTGGCCGAGCGAGAGGACGAGGAGCGATTATCCTTCACATTGACAGTCACCTTGGTTCCCTCAACGAGTTTCAATAATGCTTGCTGTACACCTTCACCACCGACGTCTCGTCCATTGACTGTCTCTCGTTTAGCTATCTTGTCGAACTCGTCCAGCACGACAATGCCTTGCTCGGTAGCTCGGATATCGTAGTTAGATTCGATTAATAATCGCTCGATACACGTTTCGACATCTTGGCCTATGTAGCCAGCTTGCGTAAAAGAGTTGCAATCGCAAATCGTGAAAGGGACGTTTATTTGCTTGCTTAGTGTTCTGCGGCAACTGCATTAGGAGATGTCACACACGAACACGGTAACTAGACACTTACTCTAGTATATATGTTTTTCCTACACCTGTCGGGCCTATTAGAAGCAGATTGCTCTTGTCAATCTTGACTGCTGGAATTCGACTAGCATCCTCGGGTATATAGAAGTCGACTCTTTGCTCGCCACGCTGCCAAGCCTGGTGCATATTTTGTATAGAGTCGTTATGGCCGGGAAACTCGTCTTCAGAAATATCGTCAGTGCGACGTCGGTATAGTGTCTGGTGCTGCCAACCTTCAACAGGGTGAGACTCCCGCTCCCTCGCATTCCTATCGCGGGCAATAGCTTGGCGCATAAGCCTCTCATCCCGCTTCCGCTCCTGCTCCTCTTGATATTGGCGCCGCCTCACGTTCTGGTAATGGTTGAATATAACAGAAGATATCGTCTTCTTGGCTCGGTCTTGTCCGACTACGTATTCATCGACTCGCTTCTTTAGGTCTCGAGGATAGAATTGAGGGACTCCGAAGGTGTTCTTTGAGAACATGGGACCTCGGCCCTCTTCGTTCGGATCATAGCTACTAGTAAAGCCGGAGTTGAAGTCTGTAGTGCGTCTTGGGGCTGTCCGCCTAATGCTAGAGCTCGACAATGGTCGGAAACGGCTTCTCGGCGTGGAGGTAGCAAGTAATGAAGTTTTACGTCTTGCGAAGACCGCCCTCATACTGGCGGTCCTAGAAGTGGCCCTCCAGTCGATGGCAACTACTTCCGGAAAATAACAGCGCAGTTCACATGGATATTTCGGTTCGAACGGTTTGCTTCACTGGCCGGAGGAAGCACTGTACGCGGGATAAATCAAACCAAAGAGAAACCAAAGACAAAGTCTAAATCAGAAGTTTCGGTGTTGGAGACGTCGTCGTGTTTAAACTGGTAGCGAATTACATTAGATCTGTTCAATGTCTCACCGGAAGTTGAGGCGACTTACTATCGCAAAGATTAATTGGTCCTGTATCGGACATTAGGTAAGTTGCGCGAGATCTAACAGCCATGATCCAACTTAGCTCACAGCTCGTCACTTTGTCACTCAATGCGGGGTCGTAAGCTCTGTAATTTAAGCGGGGGATACCGTAACGCTTCCAAAAATGAACCACAAATATTGGGCTCCTCAGCACTGCCTAAGAGCTTAGATAATGCCCCGCAATGAATTTAGAAGCCAAGCAAACCAAGCTTCAACACTTTGTTTTTTTTTGAAATTCAACAACTCTGGAGTTAATAGACTACATCATTTGGCGACTTATGCAAGACGGAATATTATAGTTATGGAATACTTATCTTTCATTTATATTTCGTCACCCTTCATCTAACTTATCATGACCAACGTCTATGTTTTGATAAGAGAACTGGAAGTTCTAGACAATTGATCGGCCAAACGGGCATGATCCACTGCTGCAGTGTTACTGGTGCTACTGCAGAGCGGTTTGCCCCTCGACGTCATTTAACATGATACTTTGGGCTGGAGCTTTCTCCTCATCTGGGGAGCAGCACGGGAAGAATAACATATGAAAGCGAGAGGTGGGATGATACCCAAAGTAGCGTGATCGAAATATTCAATTGAAACCTCTAAGTTACTCCTTTTTTCTAATCAATTGACTATAACCAGGTACTAGGAGATTTGCACGATTCAGCTCTCTAGCTCTTCAGTGCTAAGCTCTTATCGAAGCAAGCATAGCTCCCTTTGTAGCTTGTTTTGCGGGGACCTTGGGATATTGACATAATTTCGGGCCGCGCCTCGAAAGCTTCAACATTGTTTCGCTTTACAACTTCATAAAATGGCTGAGAATTCTGCAAATACCCTTGGCGCTGACGCCGCTCCTGGAATACCAAACGACGGCACTGGTGAGACTCTCTAATCTCACTCTGGCTCCAACGCTCTGCGTGTACGAGATTATAATTAATTGTGTTCTTCATAGGTGTTGTTCAGTTGGATCCTTGGCTATCACCCTTCAAAGAGTCTCTGAAGCGGAGATACACAAAAGCGCAAGAATGGATCAAGAAGATCGACGACACCGAGGGTGGACTCGAGAAGTTCTCAAAGGTCTCAACTACCTCTTCCCCCCCTTCCTCCGTAGAGAAAGACTAACGTCAAGTTATTTTGCCCGAGTCTAGGGTACCGAGATCTTCGGCTTGAACGTTGACAAAGACAACAACATAACCTATCGAGAATGGGCTCCAGGTGCTACCGAAGCTTTCCTGATCGGGGATTTCAGTGAGCGCCAATCGTTCCGAGTCGAACCGCAACCGCCGAGCTAACTACGCACTGTCAGACGATTGGAATAGAAGCTCTCACCCAATGAAGATGAACGAGTATGGCGTATGGGAGATTGTCATACCCGCAAAAGACGGACAGCCAGCCATCCCACACAACTCTAAGATCAAGGTACGCCGTCGCCTCTCTACCTGGCAAGCTCCGTATTTGCTAAAGATTCGACAATAGATTTCCATGACGACACAAAGTAACGAGCGAGTTGACCGCCTGCCAGCTTGGATCAAGTACGTTACCCAGGATCTATCTGTCTCCCCCGCATATGACGCCCACTTCTGGAATCCTCCCGAGTCAGAGAAATACACATTCAAGAACCCTAGGCCAAAGAAGCCACTGAGCGCTCGCGTGTACGAGGCCCATGTGGGTATTTCCTCGCCCGAGCTGCGAGTTACGACGTTCAAGGAGTTCACCAAGAGCATGCTGCCAAGAATAAAGAACCTGGGATATAACGTCATTCAGCTCATGGCTATCATGGAACATGCCTACTATGCCAGCTTTGGTTACCAAGTAAACAACTTCTTTGCCGCGAGTAGCCGATACGGTACGCCCGAGGATCTCAAGGAGCTGATCGATACCGCCCACGGCTTAGGGCTAGTCGTTCTTCTCGACGTCGTCCACAGTCACGCTTCCAAGAACGTGCTCGATGGCTTAAACCACTTCGATGGTACCGACCACCTTTACTTCCATGAGGGTGCCAAAGGAAGACATGAGCTGTGGGATTCCAGACTCTTTAACTATGGAAGTCATGAGGTCCTGCGATTCTTGCTCAGCAATCTAAGATTCTGGATGGACGAGTATCAGTTTGATGGTTTCCGCTTTGATGGAGTAACCAGCATGCTTTACCTTCACCATGGCATTGGAACGTAAGCTTGCTCTTAAATCGTCTTCTATGACCCCGGATACTAACTTTGACTCACAGGGGTTTCTCTGGTGGATATCATGAATATTTTGGCCCCGATGTCGATGAAGAAGCTGTGGCATATCTAATGATTGCGAACGAGATGCTTCACAACCTCTACCCCGATACCATCACAATTGCGGAGGACGTGTCTGGTATGCCTGCCCTGTGCTTGCCGCTGTCGCTTGGCGGTGTTGGATTCGACTACAGGTTGGCTATGGCTATCCCGGATATGTGGATCAAGATCCTTAAGGAGAAGAAGGACGAAGATTGGGACATTTCCGGCATTTGCTGGACCCTGACTAACAGGCGCCACGGCGAGAAAACAATCGCCTACTGCGAGAGTCACGACCAAGCGTAAGTATACGACGATCCCAATAGGGGTCAAAAGACTAACATGCTCGAAATTTAGGCTTGTGGGTGACAAGACCCTCCTTATGCATCTCTGCGATGCTGAGCTGTACACCAACATGTCGGTGCTGACGCCTCTTACCCCGGTTATCTCCCGGGGCATGGCGCTCCACAAGATGATCCGACTGCTAACGCATGGCCTCGGCGGTGAGGGTTACCTCAACTTCGAAGGTAACGAGTTTGGGCACCCCGAGTGGCTCGACTTCCCGCGCGAGGGCAACCAGAACTCGTTCTGGTACGCGCGGCGTCAGCTCAACCTGACCGAGGACAGCCTGCTACGGTACAAGGACCTTAATGAGTTCGACCGCCAGATGAACTGGACGGAAGATCATTACGGGTGGCTACATGCGCCCCAGGCCTACATCAGCCTCAAGAACGAGAGTGACAAGGTCATCGTGTTCGAGCGCGGCGGTTGCTTGTTCATTTTCAACTTCCACCCCACCGAAAGCTTTGCCGACTACAGGATCGGCGTGGATACGCCCGGCACCTACAAGATTGTGCTCGATACGGACACCAAGGAGGTCGGCGGCTTTGGCCGCCTCGATCCGAATGCGCGGTTTTTCACTACGCCTATGGAGTGGAATGGCAGGAAGAACTGGACCCATGTGTACATTCCAAGCCGTACTGCCCTGGTAAGTTTGATACTCTACATTGCCCATTTACGTATCTGTATCTGTATTACGAGCCGAGGCTAACGCTATGAAAACAGGTTTTGGCTCTCGACAAGTCCTGAGTAATGAATAGGCGCGGTTTAGCAATAGGCGCGGTTTAGCAATAGGAGGGGCTTAGAAGTTGAAAGCCACTTTTTGTCGCGAAAAGGGACAGTTTGACATAGCTTGTGTTTTAACGATATAGACGTAGTTGAAGAAATGCTAAGCGTAGCAACAGACATCAGCTAGATAATTCTCATTCAATTTTTACGTGCAAAGGCAACATATTGGAGATGGCTCCTTTTTTTATTCTCGGCGGCTTCGCTATATCATAGGTATCATAGATCAATGATGCAAACCCATTATACATTTCGAAACATAATAGGTGTAAAGTGAAGCATATTTCGGATAAAATGCAGGCTCTTCGATCATTTGTCATCGATGGTTTGCCGTCGTATTGACGAGAGTCGGACTAGGGATCCAATTCACAGCTGCCGACCAGAACAGCAGATACATATCTCTTCCCCTTTCTCATGTCTCTACTCGATCAGCCACTCCTCAACCTCAACCCCCATGCTCCGTCCCACGCCTCTGACAACCTCCCACCCAACACCAACGCGCCACTTCCCACCGCGATCCATGGCATCACCGCCGCCCGCGCCCCCGACGCGTACCAGCAGCCGCAGGCTAGCGAGCGTCGCGATGGCCATACCCACGTCGCCATCCACACCTACACCCCCATCCTTTTCCTCGCTGCCCCCGTCGTCGACCCACTCCCGCCGCGTCGCCGCGTAGATGGCCACCATGCGCTCGAGCACGAACGCGCTGGGCCCCAGCAGCTTGCGGGCGATCTTGCGGTGCCTCGTCCGCTTCACGCGCGTCGTGGGCCCGCCGCCGCCGCGCCGCCGCCGCCCCGAGTGCCACGTGCTGAACAGCGTCTGGTCGTGGCGCGGCGCGTTGTGCGAGGCCAGGTACGCGGCGACGAGGAGCAGGCGCGCCGTCGGCGGGAGCAGGGTCGCCAGGTCCTTGGACGTTGCTTCGCCGTTTCTCTTCGCGACGCCGTTGTTGTTGTTGTTGGGGGTAGGAGCAGAAGCCCCGTTCTTGAGGTTAGAGTAGGAGGAGAGCAGTACGATGCCCGGTTCTAGTATGCTCTCGTCCTGGAAGTAGGTGCGCGCCGCCACGAGCAGCTTGGTGAACTCGCGCGCGCGGTGCGTGCCCGCGGCTACCGGCGCCGTGAAACGCGGCCACAGCGCCGCGCACGCCCGTGCTAGGCCAGGTAGACTGCGGGAGGCCGGCTTCGCGAGCGCGTCGTGGACGGCGGCTGCGAAGCGCGCCCATAGGTCCGCTGTTTCTTGGGCTGTCGTGTTCGGGAGCGGCGGCGGCGTGTACGGGGGTCGGGATAGAAGCGTGACGTAGTCGGATTTGGTATATGGCGGGAAGTAGAGCTGCGGCGTCGAGGATACGCGGAGGAGGGAGGGCGAGGGCGTCGTTAGGATGAAGACTGTTGTAAGGTTGGGGATCTAGAGAAATACATATTAGATATTGCTACTAGGGAATGGATTTGAAAAGAAGCTTTGGCAAGTAGATATACGCACAATCTCGGAAAGCCTCGCGAGGGCAGGTAGTAACGTGGGCGGCGCCTCTCTCTGGCGGTCGATGCCGTCAAAGACCAGCACGAACCTCTCGCCCCTGTTTTCCCGCTCGACGCCGTCCTTCAGCATCCTCACCAGCTCGACCGTGAGTGCGGCCAGCGTCTCACAGCGGCCGCCCGATGCTGGCCCCTCCCACTCCAGGGCGTCGGCGACCGACCCGACGGTGCGCTCGAACAAGTGCCGGGCGGTGACGCACTCCACAGATTTGACAACGGCATAGTTAAGAGGCGGAGTAGCCGCTGATCGCAGCGCTTCCAGTAGACCTGCGGTTATGGTGGTCTTGCCGGTGGCCTCGGTGCCGTGGACGATCAGGTTGCGGCACGGTGCTGCACGCGGGTAGAGCAGCGTCGCCAGAGCTCGGATCTGCGCGTCTCGGCAGGGGAAGCTCTCGACGAGCGACGCGAGGAGGTCGTCTGGTAGCTCGAATATGCTGTCCATCGCATTGGTCTACTGGACTGTTTTGACCACAACCACAACACCAATTAGGCCGATTTGTTGGTTGTTGACTTACAGCTGCGTTGTAAAACAACCAAATTAATTCAAAAAAGGAATATCTTCAGTAGTAACACATAGCTCCATGCATATGCCTTGAAGTGATATGCGTATAAAGGAATGTGGATATGCCAAGACGGGTATTCGGATCCATCCGATGGATGCTACAGGTACAGTCCGGCATTAGAGTCCACTTGTGGGATTATTCCCGCGAGGCAGTGAGCAGCACGGCGCCTCAGGAGGGTAGTACTTTAGCACGCGTCAGGGCTGAGTCTGTGGGGCAAGCATACGTCAAATGTCATGCTCTAGGTATTGCAGTAGTAGGCTGGCTGGTAGGTTACAGGCTGACAGGTTACTTCTTATCATCTTCCTATCATTTGTTCGTACTGTTCGTCCTTCTTAGGTTAGGTACGTGCTATCATAGGACTCGGGAAGCCCAGTGGCTTAAGACGAGAGAACCTTGGAAGCCTTTCTGCTCCAAAATTCCAAATTCAGACTATACTATCTCTCTTTACCGAGGTTTTCTTTACTTGCCTCCCCCATTAGTAACCTATAACCTACAATAACCTACAATGCTACGAAGTTGACTTGGCGCAACGCAACCCACTCGGACAACATGGACCAAGTAGAAATCGAAGATCTGGGCATCGACGCCGGCCTTAGTGTCGAGCTGGGTTTAAATTTTGACATAAACGATCTCGCCATCGACGATGTGGATGTGGATGTGGATTTTATGTCCATGGTTGAATCCGATTCATCGTCTAATAGACCGTATCACTCGAAACGGCCTCACAAGAAGTCACGGGCCGGATGTCAACAGTGTAAAAAGCGTAAAGTCAAGGTAAAGCAATTTGTTTAAATGCCGTATGGTGTCATGATCACAAGAACTGACACGAAAGCAAAAGTGCGACGAGGCGAGACCGACGTGCAGAGCATGTAAGCTTCGAAAGGAGAAGTGCATATACCCGACTGCGCAGGCATCTGATTCACTGTTTGTCAATGCCAAGTCCCCCTGTTCGCCTCCGTCTCCTGCCTCTGTTTCTTCTCCGTCGTCCCGCGAGGTCAGCACTACTAGGAGTATTGTGGTGTCCGAGCCTCTATTTCGCCCACGCGAGGTGCGTGACGATATAGACATGAAGTTGCTATGGTTCTTCACTACCCACAGTTACCAATTCTTCTCCATCCAGACCGGCCGTTCCACAATTGTCGATCATGTCTTACAAGTCAAACTTGTGCAATACGCCTTTGAGTCTCCTTTTCTCATGGACTGTCTCATGGCCGTATCGTCGTTACATCTCCAGAGCGTGAAACAACCCATTCCGGCCCGGCGTGCGCTTGCCTATCGCGCCAAAGCGTTTGAAGGTTATCGGAAAGCAATAGAGACCGCAAATCCGCAGGACTTCCCAGCCCTAATAGCAACCTCTCTTCTCATGATTGCTGTGAGCAGCCAAATGTTCAGAGAGCCAGACGGAAAACCATTATACATCATCGACTGGATGCAGGTATGGCGCGGAATAGGTCTCATCGTCGAGATCGTCTCGCCACGGGTTCTCCAAGAATCGGAGATGGCAGTGCTTTTCTATCGACCACCAGTTGACCTTGAGAAAGCGACGTCTTATATTCCGAACAATCTTCTGTTTATGGTTGCTTCGATCCAACCCGGCGACACGGATGCGGAGCAGCAGCAGATCTACTATGATACGCTGAAGTATCTCGGCTCGCTGTATCAAGAATTGAAAGACCACGGCTTCAACCCCATCCTAAGCCTTCGTATTCTCAGCTTCTTCAGTAAGTATCTTGTCTACCAAAATCTGAGATACCGGATCATATATACGTGCTGTGAGAATCAGAACTATCTGCACAGGAGACTTGCTAACATTATATCTTAATAAGCATTCATTCCAAAAACATTCATTCCGCTTGCGCGGGAGCATAGACCGCGAGCCTTAGTCATCGTGGCTCATTACTTATGCTTCGCGAAGATCTGTTCCGGTGTGTGGTGGATGGAAGGCATTGCAGACCGCGAAATCAAACAGATTTGCCGGGAGATCGGTGACGAATGGGCTCACCTCTTGCGCGTGCCTCAGATGGTCCTGAAAACACGGGACGGCGTCGAAATCGCGCAGCTGATCCTCGACAACCGAAACTGGACGCCCGCGGAGATGGAACAATACGAGGAAGTGCGAAATCTCAGGGTGGACACGGATCCTAAGCTGATCGACAACGACGGTACCGAAATCGAAATTTTCGAGGGCGAGTGGAGGTATAAAACGGTCATCAATTCCAGGGATTTCACAAGTAAAGACTTGGATGGCATACTGGATAAGTGCTCTGATGCGTCTTTGGGTGCAGACGCTGCGTCCAATTCATCATAACCGGTCTTGCGCCTTATGTCGGAGCGGAAGCATGCCTACCTACCTACCTACCTAAGCTTCAAAATGGGCATCTCATCGATATTGCCAAGACAGATTTGGGAAATGGGATATTTGCTGCAAGAGGTTAAAAAAGGACGCCCCGTCCCGTTGCCGAAACTTCCGCCTGGCTTCGCCGGTTGCACGACGAGGGCGCAGCATATGTCACACGGCAGCCGGTTCGGCCCAATGCAAGGGCGTTTCACAAGACAGATGTATGTATGAAGACATGTGATTCTTTTTTACAAGATTTAATCGAAATAGGACATAATTTCCACCATTCACCATCCGAAGGCCATCTTTTGATTCGTATGTACAATGCAAGCTGGCGCTGAACCACGAGCTCCCTCTGCTAACGTCCACTACGCAGCTAGCTACCTAGCTGCAGGAGACGGTCGCCACGTCAGAGGCCGAACCAGGCCTCGCTAGCCGTCAGGTTGGACGGCACGCTGTGGCCGACGCCCTGGGCGTAGATGCCCTGGACGGAGTCGCCGTAGTTGCTGGTGGTGTAGCCCTGCTTGGGGGCGTTGGCGACGGAGCTGGTCGGGGTCTGCGTCGCGTTGAAGACGGCCGTCCACTGCTTGATGGTCTCGTTGTAGTTCTGCGGCGCCAGCGTGCTGTCGGCGCTGCCGTGCCAGATCTGCATCTTGGGGCGCGGCCCCGAGTACCCCGGGTACATGTCCAGCACCACCTGCCGCCACTTCTCGGGGGTCGCGCGCGACTGCCCCCCGCTGCAGCTGTTGTTCCACTGGTCGACGCCGCCGGACGCGCTGACGAAGCAGCCCGCGGCGACCCCGCTGTACAGCGAGACGGCTTTGATCAGCTCGGGATAGGTCGCGGCGAGCACGTTGCTCATCATGGCGCCGGACGAGCCGCCCGTCACGTACACGCGGGCCGGGTCGGCGCCGTACTCGGAGATGGCGTAGAGGATCATGTTGGCGATGGCCTGGGAGTCGCCGCCCCCCAGATGGGTTAGCGACTGCTTCGACGATACGTCCCAGCACGTGCCGCTGTTGGGCGACGACGGCCACACCGTGATGTACCCTTTCCCGTCCGACCCCTGCTTCCACGGGATCGCGCTGTTCTGGAAGTACGACTGCGCCGTCGATTGGCACGAGTGGATCACCACGACGAGTGGTGGGTTTTCGACTACGTTGTCGGGCTTGTACACCCACCTAATTTCGATCATGTCAGTACATTGCAATTTGAGATTAGGCGGCGGGAAAGATGGAGAGGTAAAGTGGCCTCACATCTGTGCCTTGGACGTCGCGTTGTTGTTGTAGTTCGAGACCTGCGTCAGCGAGGCGGCCCAGGCCGTGCTGGCCATGAGGCCCGTCGAGATGAGGCCGGAGAATAGCATCGTGGTCAGATCTAGACGAAACAGAGAGATGAAGATCTTGGATCGGTCTATCTTACTAGAGGACTCCAGTTTGGATCTTCGCAACGCGGCACATGGGGGATATATATATATATACGTACATACCGGGAGCCGGCAATTGGCCGTCAATCGTCCCATCGTGACGAGTGCCATTAACACGAACAAGCTTTTTCTCGGTTTATTCCCCGCATCCTATACTGTTTTTGCCCCTGGATCTACAGCAGCTGTCATGACATTACCGCGGCCCGGGTGAGGTAGATAGATGGCAGGTAAGATAGGTGGACGGAGTTAGACGCGGTAGCCCATACTGTGCCTCGCAGGTGGAAGAGACGGGGATAAATTTCCGCATGCGGAAACCTCCATATAGCTGCGGTATAAGCCATTCGAAACGGGGAAATTGATGAGCAGTGACGCAAATTGCCGTTCATACAAGCTTTGGAGATCTACCCTCGTCACCCTGGACTCGCCGGCTAAACTGGCACTACCGGTACGACTTCGCGTTATTACATCTTTCTCCCGTCTTGCTGGCCATTGGAGCGCAAAGCATGCCTTTCTCCACGTTGTCGATCATATGGTATATGATAGGATTGCTATATATGCAATCAGCTTCGGAGCCTCCTGGGGAGAGAACCTTTTCGCCCCATAGGGTGAGGAAAAGGGGAAGGGGATGTCATAGACTGCAACTTAGCCTAGGTAGTGTAGATAGATAAGTGAAAGGATGAGCCATGAGAAAAATGAGAAAGGGGATCAAAAGTGAGACCAGAAGAAAATGGTTGAAATAATTATCAAGGGGGCTGCCAATGTCATTCGCGACTCTAGAATAATAGACAGCTTGGTTATCCATAATGTGTATCAGTGAGATTGCGGCCAGCATATTCGTGATTCATGCGAGATTAATCCATATGCCAGATTCAGAAAACTATCCACCGGAATCATGTCACGAGTATAAGTATTGATAGTTTAGCCTTAACACGGCCACTATATCGTCAATAAGAAAGTCATAATGTATCAAGAAATACAGCAAAGCGCAAAGAGCACGGTGCGGTTCTCTCTAAGCAATTTATATTATTATTGTCTTCGCTTCGGGCCTCAAGCAAATTACCTCCTGAATGATGCCCGGGAGCGCTATCATCCTCTGAAGGGTAAGCGACTCTGCCCATGTGTGAGCTGTCCTAGAGGTCAACGGAGAGTGGACAGTACTCTAGACATCAAAGCATTTAAAAGCATATGTCTTCCCCTGCGTCTAGAGTATTCCCGGAAACAGAGCATAGCTAAGTATCTCTCAATGCGAGACACAGGTATTCAGACTGTCACGATTACCAGTCTGCGTGTCTAGGATACTTAAACTTCGTTCCGGGCGGATGCTCATCGACACGAAACTTGCAATGCGGGTGCGTGCAAATGCCGTTGACGACGCTCGGACACTTATTACTACCTGTCAGTATACTCTCTTGAATGGTTTTGATAGCCTACGGAAGTAAGCAACTTACGTGATGGCCGTAAATGCAGTTGTCAATATCGCAATCCTGCCCCTTAGTGCAAGGACTCAATCTGGCGAAGAGGGCAATCACATTCTTTTCGTCCTTCGTCGGGTTATAGTTGTGCTCAAAGTCGCATTCGTCACCTTTGGTGCAAGGTCCTCGAAGGAAATGATTGTTGCACAGTTTATCTCCACCCTTGCGTTTCTTCAGGCGCTCTAAGGTAACCGGGTTGACCTGAATGGGAGGATCTAGTCCACGGGGGCCTGGATTCCACGCAGGCGTAGATGGCTTGGTGGTACGCGCCGGAGTATTGACTCTCTTCAGGGGTATGGGAAGAGTAATTTGCGGTGGCGGGCTAGCTTTTGTCTGGGTGATAGCTGCATACGAGACAGACGGAGGCGAGGGCGATGACACCTCTTGCGTCGTCTCACTTTGGGGAGACTGAACCCTGAGCTTGTCACTGCGGAATATGTTCTTAAAGCTCGTGATAGTGATACCCGTAGCAACGATACCTTCGACGGTCGGGCATCCCTCGAGCACTGCGATACGTTGTTTGCCCATTTCATCATGAATAAGATGATCCAGATAGGGGGCATAACTTACATCATGGGAGACGCCCATGAGTATAAGTTTGCAGTTGAAATTACGTAGATGAAAACGGGCAGAGCCTATCCTTGGTCAACCCAAATCTGAAGAGGGTCTGTCCAGGGTAACTCACATAGCAGCTTTGCATCAGCCGCCTCCTTGCAGTAGCCCAGGTCCACGAAATGGAAGGGTACTTTGGCCTGATTGAAACCAGATATAAAATCGTTAAGAGTAGTCTCGTCGTCCAAACAGCCATCGCGTTTCATAGCTTTGCTGAGACCCGAAACATTGGCAACGACCTCGACCACCACCTCAATAGGGGTTTCTTCGGAGTAGCTGTATTTGTCGGACACGGCTTTGCGAAGCTCGTCTGCAGCCTTCCTGCCTCCCGCGACGCCCTGTCTAACAAGGTGCTCCTTAAACTTGAATGGTAAAAAGGTTAGAATAGCAATAACCGAACCAGGCCGACATTGCGGCTTACCAGCAAACCATCTCCATCAATAAGAACCATGACGTAGGGATTGCGGTCCTAGAATGATGTCTCAGTCATATGGTGTCTCGGAGGGCTACACATTTGACTATGAAATTACCGGAATGATGCCCAAGCGTGTTTCCATATCGCGCAGGCGCAATTGGAGATCGCGACGTGACTTGGTGGCGTCGTCTAGGTCTAAGCGCGTATCATTAAGGATCTGGAGCAGTCGGCTATTCTCCGTGCGCAAGTTGGATTCCACGCCGTCCGCATACATCAAAAGGTCCTGGTAGTAGAGTAAGCATTAGCTAGGAATCCAAAAGGTATACAAGGCAATTGGACGTACTCTGATGAAATCATGAGTGTTCTCCTTCTGTTGCATATATTGTTTATATCGGTCGACAAACTCCGTCAGGCCTGATCCTCCGAGATGACTGCGGTCATTGGACGCCATGGTGCCAGACTCGCCAGCTATCGAATATGTTAATGTCGGTACTGTGTTTTGGGAGATTAGATGTGGGAAACAGATGGGATGAATATGAAGATAGCGCAAGGAAACTCCAACATGAGATGGAGAACTTGGTAGATGTCGGTGGATTTATTGGGCGGGGATTAGACGAGTTAGATATCTAGAGCTCGAGTTAAGATACCCAATTGATCATCTAAAGACACTGCTTCGTCGGCAACAGCGGTCTGTTGCAAATGGCATGAATTTTATGCGCGCGCGTGTCGAAGGCCGCAACTAGGGTGTTGGTGCTGTGTGAGATAGAAAACTGGGGGGAGAGAGAGATGGGATTTGAGGAGTAAGAGGCGAGCTATACCTACCTCCGATCTCTTTCACGATCCGTTGGGATGTGTTTCTTTGGTATGGTATAAAAAACAATCGAGAAGAAAATATCCAGACCAAAGATGCGAACAGTAGAGTGTGCCCGAAGCTGGTGATGCGGCGATGTGCGATGCGATTGAAGCTGAATATTAAAAATAAAATGGAGCTCTGCGGACCCTGCACCTGCCCGACCCTGCTGTTACTGCAGCAAGCCGGGGGCCTAGATGTTAACCCCTCCTAAATTTAGCTGGTTGTTGGGATTATTGAGGGTCGTCAGGGTCCTTTTAGCGCAAGGGTCGTAGATCCCCCAGAGACTAACAGCCCTATCTGTAGGTAATCGTCCTTCACTTACCCCAGTTACTTAGATCTCGATTCTTTTATCTGATTAAATCTTCTAAGATCCCAACTTGTTTCTTTCCTGTCATCTCTTTACCAATCAGCATGTCTGCATGTTCATCCCAGCTCTATTTATATTCTCAATTGTTCGGTCTATTCGGTGACAGGTCATTGAAGAAGATTGACGACTCACAGCTCTGACTGAATATATGACGGTATCTGCTCTCGCGTCATTGTCCTACATATAAGGCCAATTAGCACCATCACTATCCACATCAAAGCCGTTACGAACAAACATGCAATACAGACATAACGTGTACGTGGGCTACTCCTAACATACCTAACGGACTTGACTACTTTTAATACAATCATTCCTAATTGTATCACCTAGTTTCCAGTCATCTATCAGAAGGAAATCAATAATGGTTGTAGCGCCAAGTTCGCAAATTACCACGATCTTCCCCAGCTTTTCTTGGCGTCAGCACTCTACCCATGTGGCTGACAGGATGAGCCTAGTAACTTTTTTTCCAGCATTCTTAGCAGCTACACCTTTTGTTAAACCTACAGCTTGCATAAGGCATAATTTCTCGCTGTCCCACCATCCGTATAACTACCAAATCAGAGAACCCATCTTTTCGACAGGACGCCTCGTCACTACTGAGCTGTTGTGCAAGTGCAGCTTAGATGACTAGTCATGCATCAAAGGCACTCGTGTGAAATGTCGTCAGGCATAGCATTATACACCCTTGCTGTATTAGCATAGAAGCTGAGAGAGCTTTATCTTGACCACCGCTACGTCAAGAATATCTGAGTAGCCATCTTGTACTTACCTAATGTGCTCTGTCAGTCACGAACTGTTTCATTGTTTCGTGGGCACATATTGAGCACATTGACTAAAACTCTATATCTCTACCCCTTTGCTTCAACCTACCTAAGCAGCATCAAAGCTTTGGTACGGATCAATACCTCCGTCAAGTTCTTTGGGATGATATTATAACAGATAAATTGGAAGAAGCAAAGGTGGACACGAAGAATATGCGTTAGCTTCACCAAAACTTTACCTCTAATACAATATCATATTCGTCATGTTCCTACCTATTTCACCAATATACATACAGAGGACCAAGAGCACCTAGATGGACAGCCAGACTATAAATATGGATTAGGTACTTTTGAATTTGGCCCTCAGGTGGACTTGTCATTACGGGATGAAGATGAAGCCTCAAAAAAACATACTACACCAAACGATTGAGATTCCCCCATCCGCCCTCACTCTTATATATTGCCCACCCTCATGTAAAATTCCACTAGGCCTCATCATACCTAACAACACAACATACATTGGGGGCTCATCACAAGCAATAAAGAGTGGAGCACACGCAAGTACGACGTGATGCTCTGCCGCTGAAGCTCTGGCATTGGCACCGAATTCAGTGAAATAAGAGGAGGTTAATGATGATAGCAAAAACGATGTCTTTACGCTTTATGGCACAGTTATATTATGGAATGTCTATCTCCAATATCTAGATCCTTAGGACTACACACCTACCCCATAAGCCAAGATACGCTGCTTTATAAAACTGCTTGTCCTAGAAAATCTGCAGACCTAACAAAATCTGGTTCATCAGATAACGCCCCCTGGGTTGAAGCATGCAGGTAATCTATTAGCTAATGCATGTAAGCACGAAACGGGCCCCCCATTTACCTCGCATACATCGTGAAGAGAGCTATACGGATGCATCATAGCCAACATAAACTACCTACCTACGACATATAAACCAACCTCTAAAATTGTAGCAACGGAACCTCTTTCTTCGAATAGTCTTTCCCGGAAGACCATTTACCCCTTTAAGAAGGTAAAAACCGTGGGGCACAACGACCCGGTGCCTATCGGACAGGATCCCAATTTTTTTCGGCCAAGCATGCGATATGCAAAGCGTCTCACCTCAAGGAAAGTCGGTAATAATGCCTTCGGACATGACGTACCGAAAAGAAGCTTTCTGGGATTCACTAAGATAGATATGTAGTTCAAAGCCACCTGTTAAATACCACCTAAACAGTTGGGTTATCATCACTTTAATAAATCATTTCCATATAAATGTTTCTGCCTAGCTGTCCATCATATCAGTCCAAATCATCCCCGACCTTTCAATATCAATATCAGCTTAACAGCTGTCATCAGTATGTAGGAAATTGGTTCAGTATAGTCCAGAGCGTGTCGTTCCCAAATTCCCCGCCGAATTGCCACGCCGATGGCTGTTCTTCTCCTATGGGGCCCGCTGGTATGCTAGAGGTGAGACTGCTACCCGTCGTCGTCGGTCCAGGATACGCCTCTGGCCAAGTCGTCGACGTTCCGTCGCCGGTCGGTATTGCAGTCAGTTCATTGTACGCAATGTCGCCCATCGGGTAGATTGGCATGATGGAGCTGAAGTCGAAATTAGTTGGTAACGTCCAATCGGCATTCGCGAAAATGTTGTTGTCGGCTCCCTCCGCCGGAGTTAGGCCCGTACTCGAGCTAACACTTTCGCCTCGCTCTTGCTTTTGTTGCAGGGTCGACGAGATGTTCATATTCGACACGCTACTCGCATTATGAGGAGAGTGTTCCGACAGGGAGCTAGGCGTTTGCATATCAGAATAACTCCTAGATGTCTCGCTATTGCTAGTGCAACTACCGCCCACTTCGCTCGGGTCTTTCACTAGGAATCCGCCTCCAACGGCCTTCTTGAAACGGATATAGATGGCGTGGAGTACGCCCAATGCAGCTTGCGCAAGCCGATTCCGAGTAGACATCTTCTCGAACCGCTCGATTGCCCAGTCGAAATGTTGTCGCACTTTGGGTAACAGCTCTGCATGCTCCTTCGGAAACAAGATATAGATGGATGCTATCATAATGACGGCATCGAATGTGCCGAAGAAGAGGGTGAAGGTCTTATGCTGCTGCGGCTTCATCAAAGCGAAGTACGACTTCTGCGCTTCCAGCATGTCAAGACTCGCTTTAAGCGCTTCATAACGGCTCGTGGCACGTGTGAAAACGTACGGGCGATGCAACGCCATTATATTAAAGGATATGAGTTGGGGCAAACTCGGCCGTACGAAAGGCAACCACCAACATTCGGGGAGGTGATCGAACCGCGTGTCCGGATTCTCCATACGGAAAGGCGGTGGTGTTCGGGCTTGAAGATCGAGCAGCTCTTGGTGGATCTTCTCGACCTTGGAGAAGTCCTTTGGAAAGGGTCCCTCCTTTTCTAGGTCAAGGATATCGCGCAAAGGCCGCATGGCCTCCCAGGACCATATAGCTCGCGTTAAGGGGGTTGGCGGGTCGTTATCACCACGGGGAACTATAGGCGACTTTCTCCTATCCTTGGGGATGACGGAGTCTACTGGAAGAGCCCGGTTCATCAGGCGGAAATCCACACTGGTAGGCCGACCAAGCACGGCACCAGTATGTAGATCCCAGCCGAGGAGATTCATCCAAACTCTCCGCCGACACTGAGCCATCCACATCTTTTCCAGAGCATCCTCGGTCGAGTCATCTGCACTTGGTTGTGGATCCATCTGGTCGCGATGCAGGCCAATTTCTTGCCCATCTCGAATACTTGTCCCCACTTGATGCCACTATTACGAAGTTAGGACAGGAAGCCCGACAACAGCAGAACGGTCACTCACAGCTTCAGTAACCATGCCGGTATACTTGAGGAAAGCAGCCCTCACCCAGCCAGCTAACACAGTCATAATGGACATCTGACGCTTGCCCAAAAGTGATAAAATGGAGACTCCAGATTCACTATAGTCGAATGCCAAATCTTCGAAGGTCATGTTGCTCGTGTACTTTAACGATTCAAACGTCTCCTCCTCGCCCTCGGGAAGGTACAGGAGAGCGGAGGCTAGCATCTGGAAGAGCAGAGCCGGAAACGCCCTTAACGACGGGTCTAATGCTTGCGGGCCCGAAATCGTCAAAATGTTAAACGGCATGCTGTACCATTGATTCATTAGTTCGCGACAGACAGGCTCGTCGACGCTACAATACTGCCAGTTAATATCGCGGAAGTAGATCTCGGCTAGCTTTTCGACGTAGGTCCTGGCTGGCAACAGGCGAACCAAGGTCTTGTATCGCTCGCGTATACCAAAGCTATCCCCGTCAAAGTTTTCCGTGGGCATTCCCACCAAAGGCTCCCCACCGCCTTCAATCTTGCGCAATATCCCAAGGGTCGACGCACTATTGGTGGCGTAGCCGAAGTCCACAGTCTTGATGGGAAGAGTTTCGAGGGACTCGGGAGAGTGGTCGTTGTCCAGAGAAGAGCCCTTTCGATCGGGCTTGGCGAGGGGCGTTCCAGTTTCGTAATGGCAGGACGTTTCTTTATTTCGCGATACGCAATTCGTACACGGCATCTTTCGATCGCACTAAGGTCGAGCATTAGCAAAATACGGGACTAGATATAATCATATGTTATAGCTTCGTATCACCTTTTGCTTTCTCCTATGGCATTCGGTGCAGCTTATGACAATTCTCCTGCGCTTACGGGGCGGCGCCTTGCCGTGAGACTTGTGGCTTGCCTTATCATCCATCTGGACGACGCCCTCGCCGATAGCAGACATTTCGGTAAATGGACGAGTTCGATACCAATGATGCCTATTCGAATAGGCGAACTAGACCACGGTAGGTCGACCGCAATTGGGGTTGAGAGGGGTAATTGTAGGATGTTGGATGGATTGATTTTTTCTGGGTTTGGGTTTGGATTTGGGTTCTGGTTCTGGTTCTGGTTCTGGTTCTGGCTGTGACGGGAATTGCGCGGTGTAAAATCGCATAATCTGATGGTCGTTCTGCAGATTTGCCATTTGTAGAACCCCCCTGTTGTTATCGGGATAGAAGGTATAACACCTTCGGTATCTTACAGGTAAGCTGGACCTCTAGCTCCCGTCCTATCGAATGTCGCATCTAGATGTAGTCCCTGTCGTCTCTTCCTCCATATAGCCGTCCCCCCCCCGCCTTGTCTGCTTGTACCG
Source organism: Hypoxylon cercidicola (assembly GCA_022578845.1). Classification (NCBI taxonomy): domain Eukaryota; kingdom Fungi; phylum Ascomycota; class Sordariomycetes; order Xylariales; family Hypoxylaceae; genus Hypoxylon; species Hypoxylon cercidicola. The sequence continues at coordinate 1,340,927 of MU399494.1, read as the reverse complement.
CCTCGCTTGTACCTAGGTAAGATTCAATGTAATAGTAAGTGGGCTCCCCACTCTCCTTTCTCTTTTATTCCTCTATCCAAGCTGCCAAGCAGCGACTTACGACGAATAGTGTTTAGATATTACCTACCTACCTAGGTTTGAAACTTATGCCATCTACTGCAACCACGGCTTTTCCCCGCTAAGACCGTTGTTCCTGATGCTTATAAATCCGTTATAGTTACCTAAAATGCTGTTAGTGTGCTGACATAATCCCCCGCTATTACTGAATTGAGAGGAAGAAGCCAGAAATTTACCTAGGTATAATATTAATAACACCCCCTATTTACCCATCATCTCCAATCTCAGACGTTCACATGCGCGCTCGTGCGAACTTGTGTAATATTCCTCCACATCGTCGAGATACCTCGTCAAGGATCTTCAATATTGTAGTCTTCCATAAAAGTCATTATCGATAAACAGCTAAAAATAGACACGGCATATCAAAATTATCTTACATTTAGCACCACTATTACTCCAGTATACTGACCCAAGAGTCGATTCGTATAGATACCTACCTATGTAAGTAGATGTGAGGTATGGATGCGAATCACCTGTGAGTATAATGCAAACATCATCTGACTCGTACTTATGACACCAAAGTAAACTGCCATGAGTATTGCAAAAATAGAACGCGTCACAATGTGTATCATTTGATATGACTTTGCTAACTTTGTCGAAACCCTTTCCACTCTTTTGTTTTTGCTCGGCCAAGTAACATTCCTAATAGTAATGATTATCCTGTACAAGCCCAATAAGAACTCCCGGCTCCAGGACGACGTGTATCATCCATGCTTGATATAGATCTTCTTAGTTTGAATTGCGCCCCCTGTCCGCCTTTTACGCGTGTTGCCCTATCCGGTTGAGATATGCCTTCCACGCCCTTCTTCGGTATCGCTCAGCCTCGTCTTGCGGAGACGCTGCCTTGAGAATGCCTCTTCCAACGATGATGATATCGCTACCGCAGAGCCCGACAAGCTTCGCCGGTGTGTTGTATTGCTGACCGAGACCGTCGCCCATAACAGCTCCATCGTCCTCGTCTCCTTCAGGGGGTAATTGGCATCCTGGCGTCATGGAAATGAAGGCGTCTGTCGGCTCGCTGTTGAGTGTCTCTTGCGAGATAAAGCCCATCACGAAGCTCTTGTATTCTCTTGCCGCTTGCACACAAGCGTCTGTATACTCCTTGTTCATAAAGTTCCCCGCGCTAGACATCTGGGCAAGAATCAAGAGCCCTCTTTCCCAAGGTGGTTCCTCAATGCCCGCGTATAGAAGCTCATCGCCCTCGGCAATGGCGTTGCCGAAGCGCGGCGAGTCTACAGGTTCGAAAGACTGGGTGAGTGTGGTAATCGACACAATGCTCCCTTTCCTCCCGTTGTGCTCACCACGGAAGCTCGATGGCGGCGGAGCAGGATCCTTCGGCGCCGGCGGATGTGCAGGTCGTTCTTCGTCATTCTCATCAAACGAATCCGAAGTAGGCGTACCGACGGACACGGACGTTCTCACTTCGTAATTGACGCGTGAACGCCACCGTGCGGCGGCTTCTGAAAGTGCAGCAACAGCTGCTTTGCCGGGAACCATGTTGACGTTTACGATATGGGCCCAATCGATAATACGAGCGGTACCAGCCGTGTACTGCTGCTGGACCGTACTACCAATGTCGCCAAACTTCCTGTCTTCGAAGATCAGGAAGCCATGTTTCCTCCCAAGCGCACCCAGCTTGGCACCGGTGCCTGTCTGCGGATGATAGTCCCAGCCAGCAACGAGATCATAATGCGTCTTCAGTACGACGATGGATGGGCCCATCCTGTCGGCTACGGTAAGGAGTTCGCGGGCGGTGGTAACGTCGGCACTGAGACACAGGTTGGACTTTTTTAGCTCCATAAGCCGGAGGAGGTAGTTTGACAGCGGATGAGAGGCATTGTTGGCTCTTTCGGCGAAGGTTGCCTTAAAGGTCGGGTGGCGGTCTTGAGTCGCGCACATAGCAAATTAGTTGTTCGTGGTTTTGCTAATTTTGTTGACTTCCTCTCTCTCTCTCTCTCTCTCTCTCTCTCTCTCTTTGTAGACAAAAGGCGGGATCGAAAATACCCAAGAGATTCAATCGTAAATAATTGTGGGCTGGAGGTTCCGACGAACACGTTGACCCAGTTAGACTCTGCCGACAAGAGGGTCTATGGGGGGGGGATCGGCGCGGTTGGGTGAGAACCCTGGACGTAGTGGAGCTAAATGATGTCAATTCACGATGTAGAGATGATAGATCTAAAAGGGATGGACTTGGGATGGGAATTGAGGGTGACTCTTGATATGTATACCTATGGACTACATGAGGTATTGATGCAATGCACTATGCACTTGGTAGGAGGACACGGGTAGGCATTGTCTTCAAGAAGCCAGAGCATACCTGAAAGCTGAAGACGTAAAACCGTTTTCTACTCGCTCGGTAGACGTAGACCGCCCTCGTACTCTGGGGGCTGACCGACAATCTCGTGCATATGTTGCATATGCTGTTATCCTCTCAAGGCTCGCGAAATCTAGGGGTCGGGCCTATTTGCTTCGATTGTTTGCGAGCGAGACGGGAAGAAAAAAAAAAGATTGTGGGCTCGGATCCGAATTAGATCAGATTGGATCTCTCTTCGAGGTGTTCGCTAGATAGGCCAGATAGGGACCAACCGCAGATTCGGGCAGCAAAAAGACGCTTCCAGCCTCTTATCGGGTCGGACGAAGCAAGCGGGCGATCGAAGAGGGGCGGGAAGATGGGAAAAGCAAATATCTGAGGGGACCGATGTTGTGGTAGTTCCAACTTAGTAACAACTAATAACTACCTAATAACTAGGTAGATGTGTAGATGTCGATGTATTATGCCTAAGACCAATTAGTTTTCCGAGGTTCGATGTTGTATCGTCTTCGGCACCAAACTCGTTTAGAAGACACCCGTGTTGGGATGATCAAGTTGGCTGGCTAGGTACCTTGCGATAACAATGGACTTAGGTTTCCCCAGCTTTATACGTTGCGGCGCAAGAGCTAACGCGGGATGTTGTAGGTGTTGGCTAGGTCCTGCAGTCCTGTTTGAGGTTTGAGGTCATGTAGGTCAGGGGACAGTGGGAATAAACTGCATCGGATGCATGCGTGCGAAGTGGGCGAATGATCAATTGTCCGTCGGTAAGGCACTAAGGGTACCTTTGTTGTCTCAGGGCTCTTTTCTTTCCTTCGAAGACCCTGCGGCAGGCTTTTATTCAACAAGATCCGAGTATGGGACTCGGTGGCTTTGAATGGCTTGTTGCAGAGTTGTAGCGCAGCCCAGCTGCCACTGTTTGAAAAGAAGTGCTACACGGAGTGTAGAATTGGTCACTCGTCCCATGTATGAGGTACCGATACTACATCTAGTATATACCTAGGTATGTAGGTACATATATGTACTGTAGGATTGCATGTGCTGGCCGAAAATAGGTGGACCTGAAAAGCAAGCCCCCATCGTCGACGTATATATTATCCCAAGTGCTACTCTGTGCCCTACGCCTCGCTATATGTAATCTAGCAGAGGCACAGATTGATGTGTGCATCCTTCTCCCTTGAAATGCAGCTTTGATGGACCCTATTCTCGGCTCCCACGACATCAAACGAAGCTCCAACGAATGGACTTATTATGGCCTGACTCTTTGACAGACTGGAACGGTCTTGGTCTTTTTACCCACATAGTCCCGTCACCCATTACTTGGGATCCATAAGGTTGCGTTGGCGATCTCAACCGGGATAGACATAATAGGTAGGACTTCTCCGGAATCTCACAGTGCTAAGCCATGTTTGTCTTCCTAATATGGCCGTCTGGGAGGCCAGGCTGCCAGGGCAGATCTTGCAGCCTCCTCCTGTAGGCGAATACTACCCGAGTGCCCTTTGTCTCGGACTCTCGGTAGTAGCTATTATCGGCAGCTCATCCCCGGGGTTGAATGTTGTGTATGCACACGGTTTACCATGATGATAATTACGGCCGGAACCTGACGACGTCACACTTTGGACGGGGTTTTCTACATACAGTGTATGTAGGTGTGTAACACACCCGAACGGAACGCTGTCTTTGGCGTCAACCATAACCTTATGCAGGGTATAGACTTTGGTGTTAGCAATTGAACCATGGCTATGACTCCTCTGTATATGCTCCTATGGTCTGACATTAGCTTAAACTACCGCATAGTTACCTACGTTTGACACTTCTCGAGGCAGCACACAACATCTAGACGGAATGCAGGTTGTCAGCTAAGGTTGGTCAGCGTCGATGTTGTAAGAGGCCAAGCCCGATGTGAAGGAAGATGCAGTCACCAAGACGGCAAGCGGCAGGCAGCAGACAGCAGGCAGCTAGTAGGGCGCAGGGTGGTGGTGGTGGTGGTGGTGGTGGTGGTGATCCCGTCCCGATTGGCGGTTCGCGATAAAAGAAAGTAAACTAACGTTATCAAACATCCCTTAAGGTAAGCTGTAGGTGTAGGTTCACCTAATGTTATGTTACAACGTCAGCTGGAGGGCAGCCTTATCTTAGCTAAACTGACGCTAGGATTCTTTTCCAATCAATAAAAAGAATGGGTCTGACAGCCTTGGACAGCCAGACAGCTCGTCCATCTCACTGACGAGAATCCTTGGCAGCTGGCAACTTTCTCTCCGCCGTCCTTCCCGGTCCTGCCGAACAATCTCTTATCAGAACATTCTCCTCTTCCTTTGGTATCCTTTTGGTATCTATTCGATCTGTACTTCCGGTACGCCTCTTTATCTTACTGGCAGTGTGCTCATTTTCGTTTGCGACCGCATCCCTTCGTTTGATAGCTCCGTCATCCACAGACTTGCCCACTTTCGTTCAGGAGGGCTATCACATCATATATCACACCACCAAAAAGTGTCATCACAGCACACGAGCACTCAGCCGGGTCCTAATATCTTGCCCTTTGTGGCTGTTATACCTCCTAATCCTCTACTTCGTCAACACTATTTTTTACCAGACTCGGAAAGATCACCATGTCTGAAAGAATCACCAGGCGGCAGGCCGCTTTGGCAGCCGCAGCAGCAGAAGACACTTCGAACGGGTCCAACAAAGCAGCCGTCGCCTTGAACGGCAACGGAAATGCCCAGGCAGTGGTACCTTCAGATATTGAAGCCGATGCTTCTCGCGAAAACATCTTCGTTTTCTGGCCTAACATTATTGGTATGTAGATGGCATTGTCCTACCTGCGCGATCTTGTCATCAAGCGCAACTGTGCGCGCAAGCCTCTATTTCGTAGTTGAGTCAAACTAATACCTAATCGTACCACTAGGCTACTTTCGCATCGTCCTAGCTATCGCATCTTTATACTACATGCCCCTACATCCTCGAACATGTTCCTTGCTCTATAGTGTCTCATGCCTCCTCGACGCCCTTGACGGCTACGCGGCTCGCTATTTCCAGCAGTCGACCAAATTCGGCGCTGTCTTAGATATGGTGACGGATCGATGTACGACCTCATGCTTGCTCGTATTCCTTTCTTCTGCCTTCCCGCGATGGGCCATCATATTCCAGGGCTTAATTTCGATCGACTTTGCAAGCCATTACATTCACATGTATGCAACGCTTGCCATGGCTGGGTCGGACACCAGTCACAAGAGTGTGGACAAGTCCAGGAGTTGGCTGTTAAACCTCTACTATACCAACAAGGTTTGTCTTACATCTAAAAATGCACAGCCCTGCTTCATGCTCACCAGATCCTAGACCGTTCTCTTCATGTGTTGCGCTCTCAACGAACTCTTCTTCATCGCCTTATACCTACTTTCCTTCTCCTCGCCGCTCTTATCACCACAGCTACTCGAACCCCTCGGCGAGTCCAAGGCCAGCGCTATCCAGACGGGGGCGCAAGTTAACAGCTCGGTGCTCCGCCAGCTGTTTACCAACCCTTACAGCGCAGGTGCCCTAGAGATGGCGCGTGCGAACAAGATGGATTCTACCTTCCCCTGGATTCTTGCCGGCATTAGCGCCCCCGTCATGGGCCTGAAGCAATTTCTCAATATCCTCCAGCTCGTCAAGGCGAGCAGATGGCTAGCCGAAGGAGATGTGAGGTCGAGAAGAGCGGCTGGATTGCCCAAGAAGAAGGGTGGCAAGAGCTCTTAAGGGAGAGAAGTGCAGGTTCCGGTGAATAGTGAAGCAGAAAGCAGGCGATAGATCAGAATAAGTCTGAACACAATCGCATTATGGTGTTTGTTTGTACGAGATGTCTCATTTCATGGAAAGGTGGTAATCGGAATGGTCCGTACCAAGCGGTTGCATAGGATTGGTCATAGGAAGCATACGGTTATTTGATTGAAAGGGCATGCTTCGCCCCAAACCAAAGGGGGCCAATCAGGATAGGGGGGGAAACTAAGGGAAATGTTCACAGCGCCTCGAAGGCCCTGTCTTCATTGTACATATATAATCCTAATGACGGGGACCGTTGAGCAAGAACATGACCTGCAGGCAAATCAATATATGTGAGATACTCACTATTTATGAACATGTTTCACGCATATATACTGATCTAAGAAGGGAGTCCGCAAGAACTTACTATTATTAGTTGAGGCTGTGATGATGAATTCCACGAGATAGTTTCGTATGTGTGAATCCCTACCACTTTCATTTATATCTGATAGCTATTCTCGAACATGAAATATGATAATTATCTAGTCTTATCTATCTGTATTTCAATATACTACGTGGATATTGACGTTGCAACGAGATCGTGGTGGTGATTGCGTACTACTTTATAGGTTCGCGGGAGCGGCAGTGGTGATTCGATACGGTTCACCGAGACGCCCTGCAGACCCAACCGATGCAGATAATTTTCCTCGTTGAGCATTCCTCCCCTGGTACGTTGCAGCTACTGCAGGTGAATGTCGAGATATACCTAGGTAGGTAGATACCGGAAGGACGACCGGTGAGGCTCGAGAACGAGCTCGTTGCCTATTCGGACGGCTTGGACTGTTCCGTCACACATCCATGCTTGGTGATCTACGTTCAGGCACAGGGCAGTTTGTGGGGGAGACGGAGCGGCAGTTCGGAAGGCTGTCTGAGCTCCGCCGCACCAATACTCGTTCCAAGTCCGGTCAGGCTCGGTGTCGACAGTTGCCGTAGCAGAAGATTGCACATGCTTAATACGTGTACGGCATATACTTACCTCTGCCCATCTCGCAACGCAAACCCACTCAGGTTAAATCAATAAAAAACGCGCCTGCCCGTCGTGCTATGCAGGCTTGACGGCGGACCTAGGGCTGGAGCCGACGCCTGCAGAGAGAGGTTGTACATATCACATCAAATGACCTCGCATGCGTCGCCGTGATTCGCCCGTGCCCGGGAACAGGGCCGATTCCGTGAGAAAGGGGGGGGGGGGGGGGGGGGGGGGGGCGGGGTACCCGAGACTTGTGTAATTTAAATTGGGGGAGGGCCGGAGGGGCGTATAAAACAAAAGCAACCCCCGCACGGAG